>JAOQMM010000004.1:2680402-2694267 GCA_027563515.1 Erythroxylum platyclados
CCTCAATATTTTCCATTGTTGCAAAACTTTGAGTCTTTATTTCTATTTGGTTATGTATTCTTAATTATGATTGTTATTACATGTCCATGATTGTTGTTATTGCCGTCATTGTCAGGTGTTCACCTTTGGGTCTGTACCACTTAAAACTTACTTGCCAGATGGGGACATAGACTTAACTGCCTTCAGCAAGAACCAAAATTTGAAAGACTCGTGGGCTCATCAAGTTCGTGATATGTTGGAGAATGAGGAGAAGAATGACAATGCAGAATTTCGAGTGAAAGAAGTTCAGTACATTCAAGCAGAAGTATGTCCCCATTTTGCTCCATTGCTATTTAGGTTCTCTCTCAATGATGAACATGTCAATATGTTCTAACCTTGTCATCTTTAAACATAAATTTACTGTTCATTTTTGGCTTGGATTTATGATTTCAATATTAATGTTACAGAGATGCTCAATTACTTTTCTTTGGAGATAGGAAGACTTCTGTTCATATTCTTTTATGGTGGAGATAGCGAATTCTATGTATTTCAATCATCTCAAGAAGATGAGCTAAAGTAGGATGAATAGGAACTGAGACAAATGGAGAAGAATGCTGAACCATAGGCCTGAATTGTATCATGGAAGAAAATAGTTGACTTTCAAACCATGAGCTGGGCCTGAATTTTCTTTTAAGCCATTAGTTTAACCAGCTCATGTAAACAATACATGGAACTTGTCATGAAAAAGAGTTTTGTCTCTTACCCTTCAGTATGTAGAGTTACAAGGACTTATTGTGATGTTGTCTTGGTTAGGGCTATAAACTTGGCTTCATGATCAGTGCTTGTTTTCTGTATTATTAACTTTAGATGATTTGTGAAACAAATTTCAGTAAGTAACCGTATGTTACCATGTAGTCTATTATATGTCATTGTTGAAGATTTAGCTTTTCTTATATATATGAACAAAAATACAGGTGAAGATAATAAAGTGTCTTGTGGAGAACATTGTGGTTGATATATCATTTAACCAGCTGGGTGGGCTATGCACCCTTTGTTTCCTCGAGGAGGTTAGTGGGTTGTCAAACAAATTGCATAAGAAATTGTTCTTTAGAAGAAAAGTCACAATATTAATACCTTTTATTTTTCTCTGAGTCTTTTGTAGGTTGATAATCTCATAAATCAAAATCATTTATTCAAGCGGAGCATTATTTTGATAAAGGCTTGGTGTTATTATGAGAGCCGGATACTGGGTGCTCACCATGGATTGATCTCCACTTATGCTCTTGAAACCTTAGTTCTTTATATATTTCACGTTTTCAACAATTCCTTTGCAGGACCCCTTGAGGTAGGCTTCATTAGCTTTGCATTCTTTAGTCTAGCTGCATTGTTTTGCAGTCATCTGATCTTTCTCCATTTGGGCTATGCATTTCAAGGTCCTTTATCGGTTTCTTGAGTTCTTCAGTAAGTTTGATTGGGACAACTTCTGTGTCAGTCTCTGGGGGCCAGTGCCCATTAGTTCACTTCCAGATGTAACAGGTATCTCATAATTGCCTTAAAGTCTTATGTTAACTTCTGGCAGATCCTTTATTTGGAAGCGCTAGTCAATTTACCAGCTGTTGTTATTTTATGACATGTCTTGCAGCGGAGCCTCCTCGAAAGGATGGTGGAGAATTACTACTTAGTAAATTATTTCTTGACGCTTGTAGTGCCGTGTATGCTGTTTACCCTCTTGGTCAAGAAAATCAAGGACAACCTTTCATTTCGAAACACTTCAATGTTATTGATCCGTTACGGATAAACAATAACCTTGGACGTAGTGTCAGTAAAGGTATTTGAATAACAATAATCACCTTTGCCTTCTGGATGTTTTCATTTCACCTCCACCATGAGATACATAAATTCTTGCATTTGCCACACACAACAAAATGCTGTATACAGCATTGAGGTTCCAGACATTTGATGTTGTTAGCTATCCATTTCTTTAGAAAGTATATTTTTATTTTTGTTTCAATTGCTCAGTTGATTTAATTTTCCTTATGGCTGATATTTCTTCTATAAATATGATCCTATAAAACCATGAATCTTAGCAAAACGGAATAAAAAAGCACTAAAGGGATGAAACATATCAAAATGTTTAACAAAAATTGCAATTTTTATTTCCTGCATAAAAAGTTGAACAAGTGGTTTTGTTGACTTTAGCACTTCTAGCAGAGTCATTGGCCAGGATTCTAATTCTCATTTCATTTTTTTATTTTCGCTTGTTATTATTTGCAATTTATGCATTTATTGAATGAACTCTCATGAGACTCATTGCTGCTGGGGTACTACTCTTCATAAGTTGCTCATACCCTGTCCAAAGTTTCAACTAGTATATTATCACGTTATCTTTGGCTTTGGAAAGATTGCTTGATTTTCTGTCTTGTTTTTATTGGGATTCTGGAAGGACTTTGTGTTGGTTGCATATGGAATTCAGCCTTGCCTTGTGGTTTTGTTCTATCGTTGGGTTTTGGAGCACCCTCTTGTGGTTACAGTGCATATTGGATAGGATTATAGCAAGTGGCTTGCTTGTTGTCAGTAGCTGAAGAGTTAGCAAAATATTATAGACAGGCAAGGTCTTAATATCTGGAGCAGGTCCTTGATTATCAGAATTTGCAGATTTTTAGTGCTGACCTCTTCTGTTGATGAAACCCTTGCTTTGTTTAGTTCATCATATGGTCTGTGGGCAAATTCTATCATATTCTCCATTTGACTGGCTGTGTAGGACACGTGATAATAGCTTTCCAATCATTATTGATTGCTATGCTTAAATTATTGTCTCACTTCATTATATTGTCCTTTCACAGTCCTATATTAAACAGAAAGTGTCGGCTGGGACTAACTTAAAAAATGCTTCTAATTTCAAGAGTAGCATGACTCAACAAATGAATGTATGTGATTTTTTGTCATACTTTTGAGTATTTCTCTAATGGTCAAACTCTACTTTCAGCTTGAATTTCTACTTTGCTGTTAATTTACCAACTGGCTTTTTCAGGTAACTTCTTCAGGATACGCAGTGCATTTGCATTTGGGGCGAAAAGGCTGGCTAGGTTACTTGATTGCCCAGAAGAAGACCTACATTATGAAGTAAATCAGTTCTTTATGAACACTTGGGACAGGCATGGCAGCGGCCAGCGCCCTGATGCACCAAAGAATGATTTATGGCGCCTTAGATTGTCAAACCCTGATCATACTAATGGATCTGAGCATTATAGGAATAATTCGAATGCTAAAACTCCTAGCTGTGAAACTCAAGTTGATGCTCATAGTTCACGCAGTGTATCCTCCCAACATGGTAATTATCCCACTGAGAGCACATCTAGAAGCAGTGAAGTGGCTGCAGTTTCTCGTGGTCAAACGCAAAAAACTTTTGTTAACTCAACAAGCACTAGGATATCAGATCATTCGAGGAGAGAAAGTGACTCCAGTCAGGGTGCTTATGCTGATAAAAGTCAGAAAAGTTCCAAACCAGATAACTTGAGCAATGACTTTCAGGGACGGTACATTTTTGCAAGGACACGATCTAGTCCTGAACTTACTGATGCATACACTGAAGTTCCTTCTCAAGGAAGACATAACAGAGCCTCAGAAGGTGGAAAGGGCCAGACTTCATCTACTAGGTTGGATGCTAACAGGAGGAAGAAGCCAGAATCTGATAATCTGATTGGTCATTATCTTAGATCTCCAATTGATGATTCTTCAGGAGTTAGGCATAACCTGTCACATCAAAATCTTGATGCAACTGCAGGCTCATCAAATAGCTACTATGATGATCATGGTTTGGATGTAATGGGTGAGGAAGTTGCTTCCATGATGGGGACACTTATTATGCAGCAGGAAGAACAAGACCGTGTAAATATGATGGCATCTTCTGCAGGCCATGGGTTCAATGGTCAGGCTCACGTTCCATTGAATTTAGCATCAAGTCATGTGCCCTTTCCACTCCCACCTTCTGTCCTTGCGTCAATGCATTATGCTCAGAGAAATTTGGGGGGAATGATACCCACTAATATTCCAATGATGGAGGCTCCCTGGGGGACAAATATGCAATTTCCTCAAGGCTTGGTTCCATCTTCACTAACCCATTGTTTTCCTGATGTAGCATTGACCTCAAATCTGGAAGATCCCACTGAACCCAATAACGAGAATTTTGGTCACATTGAATTGAACACTGTGGAAACTGAACATGATCCCTGGCATGAAAAGGAGAGGGGCTCTCATGTTGGATTTGACCTTGACAATGGAGGATTTGAAACTCATCAATCAGATGAAAAGCAGCAGTCTACATCTAGTTATAATTTTGTCCCTTCGTCCCGTATGGGTGTCTATAACAGCTCTGCTAGAGTTCAACAGAAGTTCACCAAAGAATTTCGAGCTGCAACAAGAGAAGATTCTGTTGATCCTTTCTCATATCAAGAGAACAAAGGCTCTGAAGTTTACTCTGATGAGAGAATTGATAGTTCAAGGTCTTTCCCAGCTTCACATTCTGGTTCTTTGAGAAGTAAAACATCTTCCGAGAGCTCTTGGGAAGGATCATCTGCAAAGTCGTCGAAGTCAACCAGGGAAAAAAGAGGCAGGAAAACTAGTTCAGTGCCATCTGTAGTATACGGGAAAGGTAAGACTGTATGTGATCATTTATCTAATCAAACAGATGATGACAACAAAGACTGGAATGTTGTGTCTGCCACGGCTCCTGACATGACTGAAAGAAACATTGGACCACAATCTACATCTTTGCGTGTTCTGAGGCATCAAACATCTGGGTTTGATACTGCTCAGACAAGTGCATCTGAGTCTTTGATACCTATTGGTCCGATGCTTTTAGGTCCTGGTTCACGACAAAAAGACGCAGATAATTCAGGCGTTGTTCCATTTACATTTTATCCTACAGGACCACCAGTCCCATTTGTTACAATGCTTCCTGTATATAACTTCCCAACTGAACAAGGGACTTCTGATGCACCGGGCCAATTTAGTGTCGAAGAGATCCCAGATAACAGTGACTCTGGTCAGAATTTTGAGTCAGCTGAGGGACTTGACCAAGCCGAGGTTTTAAGTTCTGATTCCGTGAGGAGGGTAGCTTCTGTTGAGCCATTAGAGCACAAACCTGACATTCTTAACAGCGATTTTGCTAGCCACTGGCAAAATTTGCAGTATGGCCGTTTCTGCCAAACCTCACCTTATCCTACATCACTAATTTACCCTTCTCCTGTTATGGTGCCACCTGCATATTTGCAAGGCCGTGTTCCCTGGGATGGTCCAGGGAGACCTGTGTCAACCAATATGAATCTTTTCACACAGCTTATGAGCTATGGGCCTCGACTAGTTCCTGTTACTCCTCTACAGTCTGTGTCTGGTAGATCTCCTGGTGTTTACCAGCAGTATGTTGAGGAAATGCCACGATATCGTAGTGGGACTGGAACCTACCTGCCAAACCCGGTGAGATAAAACTCCAGCTTAGTAATCTGTTTTTTGCCAAATGTATAAGCTGTATATTTGTTCCTAAAGAGATGGAGTCTTCTATTTTCCTTTACATATTTGACATGAACGTGTTCTACAATCATTGTTGATATGAAAACATGCAGCACCTGTTCCAGCAATTTATCTAACACTATTATGCCTATAGTAGTTGAGCAGTGCCCTTGTAGAAACAAAATTTGCATTTGCATCTTGTGTTACTTATCTTATTTCAATTATCTGCTTTCCATAAGCTTTAGCCTATAAAAAAGTTGTTTGGATATCATCTTAATGCATGCTAATGATCTTCAAATTGCCAGCAACCTTTTCCCTGGATTCTTTACTTCTGCTTGCCAATTTCGGTAACGTTTATTTTGAATGACTTCAGAAGGTATCTGTTCGAGACCGACATTCTACAGGTAACAGAAAGGGCAATTACAACTACGAAAGAAGTGAATACCATGGAGAAAGAGAAGTCAATTGGAGCGTCAACTCAAAGTCTCGCTCTACTGGACGCAACCATAATCGTAGCCAAGCTGAGAAGTCGAGTTCAAGAGCAGACCGACTGGCAGCAAGTGAGAACCGAGCTGACAGATCTTGGGGCTCACATAGGCATGGTGCATTCCATTCACATCAATCCCAGAATGGGCCTCTTCGGTCAAACTCCACTCAGAGCAGTTCTACTAATGTAGCCTATGGAATGTATCCAATACAATCCATCAATCCTGGCGGTGTGTCAACAAATGGACCTACTGTTCCATCTGTTGTTATGCTCTATCCGTATGATCATAATTCTGGTTATAGTTCGGCAGCAGACCAACTTGAATTTGGATCCCTTGGACCTTTGGGTTTCCCCGCATCACATTTCAATGAGGCAAACCGGTCAAATTCAGGATTTGAGGACCAAAGATTTCATGGCAACGCTGCTCAACGGTCTTCACCAGATCAGCCTTCCTCACCCCACCTCCAGAGGTAGTTACATTGTCTCTCCTAGGCAGCAAATGTAAGATTTACGAACATGCTTGAACCAAATTTGTGGTGTGCTTTAAGATTTACAATAATTAGTTGATTAATATTGTTGAGAATCCTTGAAATTTATTTGTCAAATTCAACCTGATTCAACCACCGTTCTCCAACAAGTGCTTAATGTTGCATACGGTGAATTGGACTCTTTGGTCAAACTTCATTTGTTGGTTTATGTTTCGAGTGGGATTGTTTTGTGATATTTTGATTTATCATCTTAACAGGGGTATTTAATTGTATTGCTGGATCAATGGCCAAGATGAATTATCAGTTCAAGGATGAGGATTTCCCACCTCTACCGTTTCCAAATCCTGGGGACAACAGTGATGGGAGAAACTATAATGAGAAAACCTCCAGTTACGAGGGTTTTTCCGTTCTTACCTCACCATACACGGGAAAGAGCGAATTTGATGATTCTGATATGTTCCCATGGAAAGGTTACATGCTCCCTCATGCTTGTTTGTATACTAGAAATCATAGTATCTGCTCTGCCCAAAAGGATACATAATACATTGGCAGTAAAGGAATGCAGGATTCGTCGATTAGTCTTGTTATAGGCTCAACACATTGTAACACCACTAATGTAGAAGCCCGCAGTTTTAGAATCTAGGGTTTTTATATCGTGTTACAGAATTTGTTTCATCTGGATTTTCATCCACCTGTGTATCGGGGATTTTGATTCGTAAGTTCAGGGTATGAGTTCTGCATATGAACCCTTCAAGTAAAAAATTTAGTCATTCAACCACCTTTGCATAATTGAAAACTATAATATATCACCACTTGCTAGGTCTACTTTGTAGATATGGAAAGATTTTGTCTAGCCTAATTCAAGGTATGTCTTAAGACGTTTGATTAGCCTTATAATATATAGAAGTGTTACATACAGCATGAAAGACTTGCATATTTACCAGAACAATTCAAATTAAACTAAATTTACATTTAAGTTATTTGACTTGCAGTACATAATTTCTACATTTCTCTCAAACTAATTTCCTATTTGTTAGGAGAAGCTCACATTAGTTGCTGATGTATCAAAGTCAAAACCAGTTTGGTAACCAATAGAGAAATTGAAGAAAGTAAAACTCTTACAAAAATAAAAACCGAATGAGGAATACGAAAATAGTGAAAATAGCACATTGACGCGTTTCCCACGCGAAAAATGATGAGGCATTACTGGGACAATTTAAGAATTTGATGTTGAATAGGGCATATCTATCTTGATCTCAAACCAGGTATGTTCCTAAGTCCCATCTTACCGAGGACAAGCTTGGGGATGGCAGGAGGATTATCGAGCCCCATGCTTCGGCTAAACTCATTGGCAAGCTCAACTAACCTATATTTGTCCCTGCCCACGTTCTTATTGGAATTGTAATAACCAAGCCAAGCTTGGTATGCTGCTTCTTTGTTCTTCATCTCTACATGGGATAATGCTCGTTCCACCTGTTTAACACATCAGATATAGTTTCTGAGAATTGTAATTCATCAGCAGTTGAGGTGAAAAAAGGTCAAAATCTATCTATCTAACCTTTTTCTTTGTCTCTGGATCTACTGAAGGCACTGCAGCTTTTGATACCGGCAGATCCTTGATGGTAGATAAGAAGAATTCCTCCCAAGGTGCCAGTAGCAATATGCCTTGGCCTTCTTTGCCTCTACGCCCAGTTCTACCAAGTCTATGTATGTATTGTTCTCTATCAGCAGGTAAGCCCAACTGCATTATAAATAAATTTTCATTAAGAGATCACGCCGAGGAGATTTTTCTTCACAAATTTGAGAACTTTCAGAATAAGAGTTCACTTATGTAACACCTTTTATCTTTGGAAATTAACTAGAGAATTGGCAAAGAAATCATGAAAAACTAGAGATGAACGGAGTTGGATTACTATCCAAGTACCTGTATCACAAGGGTCACATCAGGATAATCAACTCCACGTGCAGATACATCAGAAGTCACAAGTATAAGGCCCTTGGATTTTCTGAATTCATCAGAAACCCTGGTCCTATAACTCTGAGGCTTCCTAGAATGTATCTCTCTAACATTTAATTTCAATTCACCAAGAAGATCCGCAACCATTCTTGTTACCATAGCAGTTGTGCAAAATACAAGAACCTGCGCAAACCAATGGTTAAATTTTAGGCATGGTAACATAAGAGTTAACCTTGGCAGTCTCATAACGAAACGGTTGAGAGAAGTATCAACTCTTTTCAGCCAAATATATAATCTGCGAACCAACTAAATATAATCCAATACGTTGTAATGGAGCAGTGACATGCTCAAGTGCAAAAAAGCATACCTTATAATTAACATCATCAGCAATATGATCCTTCAGAAGAGCATATAATAGGGGAAATTGCTTGTCTAATGGAGCAACCAAAAATGTCTGCTGCACCTGCAACGATCCAACATTTAAGGTGAATATTATATCAACAACTCTGTTGCTTTTTCGAATCATGAAGATATTTGCAACTCTCATCCTCCATGTTATGAATTTTACTACTAATTGCTTGCTAACAGCCAGGGAAGAAAACAATCAGTCTAAACTTTCCTGTACATTAGTTTGACCAAACCAATAAAATAAAAGGCAAATGACAAAGGATTTTACCTGTGAATGTGTCTCCTCAGTTCCCTCTTGAACTGTATTAATGAACTCATGATCTCTCTTCAGAGCAATATGACAGATTTGACGAACCTATATGCCAAACAAACAACTCAAAACAATTTTCACCAACTCAAAAATTATCACAATGTAGAGGAAAGTCACACAAGTAAACCTCTTCAGGAACAGTGGCAGAAAAAAGAAGTGTTTGTCTTTGTTTGGGAACAGCAGCAATGATTTTTTCAATGTCTTTCCGGAATCCCATGTCTAGCAAATGATCAGCCTCATCAAGAATAAGGACCTTCACTCCCATCAGCCTTGTTGCAAATCCTGCAGTATTCTCCATATGATCTCTAAGCCTTCCGGGTGTAGCGACAAGGATCTACAGTATTCAAATATTTGAGAAGTGTATCATTGTAGGGCCCAAGATAGACAACAAATAGAAAGATTTAACAGTAACACATTTTTCAAAATTTGACATATGAAACATTAAAAATTGGGTAATCCAACATGATGTTTAATTATTCACCTGACAAGGATTTGCTTGCATTCTTTTCTGTTCTAGAGCAAGTCTTGTACCACCCATCACCACTTGAACCCCAAAAGAAGGATGATACTTCAATAGAGTGTTTGCTTCTGCAGCAGCTTGACTTGCAAGCTCCCGAGTTGGGCAAATCACCAGTACAATAATAGGGGGACGTTTTTGATCACGGTCAACAGGAGGAGATTTGACAATAACCTCAATTGATGGAAGCTGAAACAAAAAAGAGTATAGTTAGATACAACAGCATTTTCAAAGACTTCATTCATCCAAATCAAAGCAAATCCATAGGATGATTGCAAACATCATCGTACTATTCAAGTAAATCACTCTCTCTCTCTCTCTCTCTCTCTCTCTATATATATATATATCTATATCTATATCTATATATCTCCGAGGCTAAGAACTAGCAAGGCCTATTAGAACGGTTGTAGAAAAAAGAAGTATCTGATAAGTTCCAAGTGGCAGTAGTCAAAACACTAAAAGAATAGTGATCCCTTGATGTAATTCTTCAAACAGTTTTTTCCTGGTCAATGTGCCAGAACTGGTAATGGACGGTAAAAGGATCTTACCAAAAATGCAACAGTTTTTCCCGTTCCTGTTTTAGCCTTGGCCAGAACATCCTTACCTGGAAAGAAATCAACAAACTGTGTCATCCTATGTACAAGTATGCCAACAATGGTAGGAGGCTAATAGCAAATCACTAGCAAGTAAAGATGCAGTGCATGTTTAGAGATGAATCCCTTCACTAATGATGAAAAATTTTAGGTGAGTTGATCCAGAGGACATAATATTTAAATACTGAACTCCATAAACCAATTCATCGATTAGTTTTGTGGAAATCCTAACTAAATGAACAAGTCAGTCACAAAGATATCCATAAACAATTCCTTATACCAAAGCAGATCGAAAACAAAAAAATGAAAGGAAAGACAGTCTACTTGAAGTAAGCATGCAGCAATAGTAATGGCTAAATCAGCCCAATTTTTAATGACTCAACCAGACGCTATAACTCTTTATCTTGATGAACAAGCTATGATAAACCAACAGAAACTGCATGATAATAGGGAGAAACAAACCTTTGAGTATGACTGGAAGAGTTGCCTCTTGAACCACCGTCATTTTTTCATATCCAGCATCCTTGACTCCTTTTAAGGACAGGGGAGAAATTGCACTCTGATCAAATCTGCAGGCATGATAATGTAAGTATGAGATGCACTCAAAACGCTTATATTGGCCATACAGAGTACAGACAACTAGAGTTTTCTCCTCAATAGCTATCAAAAAACTTATTAAATGTTTATGCTAAACTAAATTTGACTTCAAGTCTAGGGTACAGGCTAACTTTCCCAGTTGCACCACACACGTGAGATTAAACACAGAACAAAGAAGAAAAGGAAATAGATAATCAGTCAAAATCTCAAGCTGCGCAAAGAAACTAACAAGCAACAATTCACGGATGAGTAAATTCTCTGAAACCTGCCTAGTCTCACTCAGATAAGAAGACGGTGAATCTCCAGGTGAGCTCGGCCTTTTCACACTCAACCCGAGAGAAGATTTTTCATTTTCCTTCAAAGCACTATCACCCTCAATATCATTATCCCCATCGTCACTCTCGTCCTCGCTAAGCAAGTCCCCAAAGCCCCTCATTGAGGTCTTCGCCTCTTCATCATCATCATCATCATTGTCAACATCACTTTCCTTGTCATCCATAAATCTCCTCTTTGCTCTTAATCCACTTCCCACGCTTTTCCCAATCCGCGAATTTTCAATCCCTCTATGTCCTCTCTTCCCATTTTTTAAATTCAAATCTCTGCCACTCCTCCTCCGCGAATTATACCTCTCCCCCTCCTCCTCCTCCTCCTCATCATCATCTTCGCCAAATGCACTATCAAATCGCTGACTACCACGAGAACGCCTCGAAAATGAATCAACTTTGCTTCGAATTCTAGTTTTCAAATCCCCAAACTCGTCACTTTCTCTTCTCCTCTTCGCCGTAAACCCTTCCCTTACTCTTTCTCTAACCCTTTCCTTATTCATTTCCCTATCTATACTCTTTTTCCCTCTATTACGAACCATAGCAGAGTCTGACTCGTCTTCACTCGCGAGTCGGCCGCGGAACGACTTATTACTCAACCCACTGACCCAGTCGCTGAGCTCGGCCTCGTCCTCAACGAGACTTTTTGAAGCCCTACCTTCGTTCATCTCGCTACCACGACGACCGAACTCAGAGGCTGAACCAGACCTAGGTCGAAATGAGCGGGTTGAGAATCGGCGGACCGCAGGTTGCTGGTTTACATGATATTTCAGTCTGAACGGAAAGATTCGAGATAAAACGTGTATGTCCCCAGAGGAGTTAATGGAGGCTCCGAGTTTCATGGGTCGGAGACGGGTAACTGGAAATGATGGGTTCAGAAAATGGAGCTGCGGAAGGAGCTTAATGCGCATGTTCAGGTTTATTTGCGGACTCTTGACGAAGAGTTGCCTGTGGAGTAGAACAAGGGACTAGGGTTTAAGGAGAGACGCCTGGTTCCGATAGGGTTTAACTGGGCGGGATGGAAAGTAACATGCGCAACTAAACGCACCGTTTCTCTTCCAACGCAGCGTTTTACGCCGACAAAAAGGTAGCTGCTTTGGATTCACTCTAATAAGAATGAAATAAACTTTTATAAGAGCACGTGTGCCTTACTCTTAAAATTTTTTAGCAACTAATTTTTCCACTTAAGAAAAGCGAAATTAATTGCGTTATTTAGTTTTGATTGGAGTATCAACAACAACAATAACAATACCTAGCATTAATCTCGTTAATACATAAAGTTTGAGAAAGTTCGGGTATTTTTTTAATAAAGTTGGCAATAATTTTATGTCAATTGAAATTTTGTAATATAATGTGGTGTTAGAATTTATTGAATGAGTTTAATCAAGTTTTTTATGAAACTAACTACCATTTATGCCAACTCAAAATTTGAATCATAATTAAGGATTTTAATCCATTATTTTATATGTATAGAAATTATTTGAATTGTTTTTAAATTATATTTGATAAATAAATATATTTAATTTGAATTTATACTTTTAAAGGTGTCACTTCCTTCATTTTTTCCTAATGTTTTTAAAATATCCATAAATTAAAGATAATATACTCTATTAATTAATGGTTTAAATTCTTGTAATTCCAAAAGTTATGATATAATTAACTATGTTCTTAGTAAATATTATTTAGCATATTATAATAATGAAAAAGGTTAAATATGATATTTTTATTTTAATATTTACAAAAAATAAAATAATTTTAATTGTTATATCTTTTTTATTATTTTGTACCATAAAATTATTAAATAATACACATTATACCTTAAATAAGGCATAAAAGTAGTATAGGTAATAATAGAATTACTTAGGTTTTTTTATAAAACATTAAGATGCAAATAATATATTTTTATGATATTTTAAAAATTTTAAAATCAAGTCAAATGGATCCAAACTAACTTAACTATGTAACTAGATAAATAAATCTGAAGGTTCGCTTATTTTTTATTTTTTAAAATTATTTTTAAAATCAAGTCAAGTCTAAACTGCTCAATTATGTTATTACAGAGTTTAAGTTGAAGCTTCAATTGGTTAAAAGTGCAATATAATACCATACATAATAAAAAAATATTTAAAATTTTTATAAAACGTTAGGACGTCATTAAAACATTTGATTTAATGCAAATATTTATTTAATTTTATAAACAAAAAACTATTTTTAAAAATGTATTTAAACTTGAATTTAAATGAAAATAATTCAATATGCTTTTAAATGAAAAAATTAAAAGTATCTAAATGAACCATTTGTATATATAATTTCATAATAAATGAAACTCTAGCGCTGTTATGATAATGAGAAGCATAAAATCAAATTTATCAATTGAGGTTAAATTAAAACAAAATTAGGGATGAAGTCTTGGCCCGGCCTGGCCCAACTTTGGACTGGGTTGGTCGGGGCACGGACTCCGCCTGTACCCCTAAAAATGACATCGCTAATTTTTTTTTAAAAATACAAACAAACCAAGCCACTGGTCGAACGAGCTAGGCTAAGGTGGCCCGAGCCCAGCTCGGCCTATTATTATCCCTAAACAAAATGTGGATTTTAGTTACTAAGATTTCTATTAAATTTAAACTCGATCTCAATGTTTTACGTTATTAAATAAATCTTTTAGCTCGTAATTCTTTTTTTAGTTACCCTTAAGTAA
>JAOQMM010000004.1:2695063-2709127 GCA_027563515.1 Erythroxylum platyclados
TAAACTCGATCTCAATGTTTTACGTTATTAAATAAATCTTTTAGCTCGTAATTCTTTTTTTAGTTACCCTTAAGTAATATAATTATTAATATTAATAAGAAAATCATTGAACAAAACTTACATAATTTTTACATAATTTTTTTTTTTAGTGGTGATCATTCTACTTCCATTATTGTAATTAAACTTATAGTTTAACTCATCTAAAAGCATAAAGAAGTCCACTAAGTTCTAAATGATATTTATAATGTGAAATTTAAATTAGATCACTTAATTTTAACTTGCTAATTAGACAAAAACATAATTAACAATTATTATATTCATTTGAAGATTTATGTAAAACACATCTAAGGACAATAATTATGGATTTTCTATAATAACAACATTTAGTAGAAATTTCGCTAATACGCAAAGTCTAAAAAAATTTAATAGTACGTAATCTTAATCTTAACTATATTAAAGAAAAAAAATAGATAACAATAACAAGATAGAATAAGAATAAGAATTGGACCCATTAAATGAACCCATGAACCGGCCCACTTATCAGAGCAGAATCACCAAACCAATCATGTTTGAAACGAACGACCGATGGAGAATCACAGATATTTCACTTGATGTTCTTCAACAAGTAGTCACGTCGACCAGCTCGTGGTTGAGCGTTGAAAATATGCAGATGGATTTTTAGTCGCTCTAAGTCCTTTACTTGGACGCAAGTGCTTAGTGGCTCACACAGCTTCAACCTAAACATGCGAACAGTTTCTTGGGGAGAAGAAGAGAGTTCGATGGGCGATGGAGGGTGACGTAAAGTGGTCCTCCATCCCAATAATTCTCTCAATAAGTTTAACCAAGTACTGGACGCTCCACTGTGTGGATATTCCTAGTTTGTACATCAACAAAAATATCAAGACTTTCCACGGTGTCGTATGCTAAGGATTTGACATGTAAGCATAGGCTTGTTAGGCTATTTCATTCATTGTAAATAAAATTCCAATAATTAAAATTTTAAACTTTTATTTTTAAAAAATTAGAAGTTGTTTAGGGAAACCCTTATTTCTGAACAAACCATCATTTGAAGAAATGGAAAAGTACGTATAATAATTTATTAAATGTATATAATAAAACATAAAAATAGGTGTTTCTAATATATTTTATGAGAAATCTTTAGCTTAATTAAAAAATTCAACCGATTCTATCGGTTTAATTATTAAAACTTTGAATTGTTTAACTTTTCGATTTAGTTTTCAATTTTTCGGCTCAATTTACTTTAATAACTCTAGTTATTAAAAACCGTTTAGTTTATTAATTAATCGATCAATTTTTGTAAATTAATAAGTTCTTATAAATTAAAATAAATAAATTAATTTTATTTAATAATATCTTTTTTCAATTAAACTTTAAATTCTTCGATAGATAAAGACAAATTATTTTAATTGTATTGCAAATTCTTTAATTTTATTAAATCTTTAAACAATTTTATGATGCTTTAATACCAATTGAACCTTTTAGATCTTATACCTTGTAACTCATCGGTTTAATTTTTAAAACATTGCTTAAATTTAAGAAATAAATTTCATTTAAATGATATTTAAAGATTAAAGTGTACCTCCATTTTTTAACAAATTACCTATTTAAAATTAGAGTAAATTATAATCCCTGACCACAAGTGTAATCTTCAACTTCAAAATTTCTGGGCATTATGTCAAAGCGTGGAAGAGCCGATGATGTGACCATAAGCTTGCGGTGGACACGGGGGCCATAGTTTTGCAGTGATTTATAAAGTATATGCTTTTGGGCTGTCGATGGATTGTTTGTTTCTAGGTATGAACTATTATCTAGGACATGATAGGGCCAACCAAAAAGTTAGTATTAAATGGCTCATGGAGCGTAGGGGTTGAGATGAGGTACATCATATGGCTCCTAGTGCTTTTCCCTGTTTGGAATCGGTGGTCGAAAAGCAGCGTCTGGTGTTTCCGGCTTTCCGTTTCTGGCCCTTTGAGTGGCCAGTATAGATATTTTGATCTCATTAATTTGTTACACTCTTATTTTATTAATTTTCATTTTTATATATTTATATAAAACTTATATAAATATATGAATAAAAATTAATAGCACAATCTTGAAATATACTAAATGACACAAGTGATCCCGTGACAATAAGTTAAAATATTTAATTATTAAAGGTTTTATTAACAATAGTAGTAACAATAACAACAACAATACTCGGTTAAAATTTCGTTAGTGTAAGATCTAAAAAGTCCAATAGTATGCAATTTTATTTATATGAATTTGTTTCCGATAGAGCCACATTTTATTTTTATTCACTCGGTAGTGTTATTTTTATTATATTTTCAATCCCATATTTTATTTTAAATTAATAATTAATAATTTATCTAAAACATATGTTTCAAAATTTATTCAAATTATATAATACAAATTCTATATTTATAAACAGAATTGGTCGACATCAAAGTGTCGCGTTCAGATGATCTCATTTACGTATGAAACCAGAAGATACCGGAAAAATGGTCTTGCGGTATAAAATGAAAGATTGTTAAAACTGTACAGGCCCAGGAGCAGAAAGCTGAAACTACGATGTTGCGCAACAGATACGTGGGGCTCACGTGATTTTGCCGAATTCGGCAAGACGCCGTGGGTTCTTAATATCAGTCCTTTGCATGCGCAAAACCCAACCTTCTTAGCACTGGACCATTTCCAAAACCAACCGACAAAAAACAAGTGAATTGCAAACAGTAATGTTTTAAATTAATATTATAACGTTAATATATTAAATTTTATTATTGTTTATAAACTAGTTCTTAATATATTAAATATATTATTCTTTTAAAATTTCCTATAATATAAATAAATAACTTAAAATTTTAATTAGCAAGGATGGTAATGATTGACGAATAGATCTACTCTATCAATTTTTTACATAATTTTTTTACAATAAAAATTTAAAATGTCTTTTTTCAATTAAATTCTACCTAAATCTAGGTTTGTCTAAAGTTCAACTCTTTTAAATAAAATGATGTTATTTTGTTTAAAAAAATTAGACATAAGCTATGTCTAAGCTTGAACCAAATCTATAAATTAATCTCTTGAAAATACCTTAATCTAAGCCTGAAAAATGACCATCCTATTAATTAGTAGGTCATACTAAAAATTAAGGAAAACATTTGGTTTGAAATTAAATATTCTTTTATTAATAATTGTATGGATCAGCAACACCTCACGGTCTGACGTTAAAATTTTACCAGTCAATGCAATGGCGCCAAAACGGTCAAGACAAGAACCCCAATCCCAATACGATGAACGGCCTTGGTTATGCCACGGTTTGCAGATAAGTTTCTGACACGTGTACGGATGTAACATAGCGTCAAAATGATGTATACATGTGCGAGTCGCTCTCATTGGTTGGTGTGAATAAAGGGCCAAATCGTCTGACGTGTACTGCAGTAATTGGTCTCTCTGCGTCGATTCTTTTTGGGTGCCAAACCGCAGCAAGGTTTGTAATTTGTTTGTTAAAAGCCGAAAGAGCCGAAAAATAAAAGAAATGTTTAAAATTTTAAAAATATAATTAGTATTAAATTATTATAAAATTTATTAAAAATATAATAAAATTGAACTATTTGAAAAGAGGGTTGTTCTTCTTTATTAAAAATTTTAAAACTTAATTAAAAAATATATTAAATAATTTATTTTAGTATACAAAAATCGATTAGTTCACGAAGACTAATCGATTAGTTAATAAACTGATTAGTTTTTAATAACAAAAATTATTAAAGTGAATCGAGCCGAAAAATTAAAACCTCAACTAAAAAATTAACAGATTCAAAAAAATTTATTGTTAAACCAATTAAACCGTTTCGATTTTTTAATTATTGATTAAAAGAGTAATCATGATTAAAATCTTTTTACATTTTAATTTGTCATTAATTTGATCACGTGCCATGCCATGCTTCTTTTAATAGAAATATATAGTAAAAATTAGTTATTACTAAATTATGTGAAGATGGTAGTAAAGTCAAGGCCGGCCTTAAGTTACCACTTCATGTCTAGTTTAATTAGTCTTTAAATTGAATAAGGTCATATTTGATATTAAAATAATAAGTAATTGAATTTTAAATTGAACTCGAACTGTAAATTAAAATTGTAAATTAAAAATCACACATAATAAGATTACAAATTTTCTATCAATACGTAATTATGTAATGTATTTATAAGAAAATTTCCATTAAATTTTGTATAAAATATTTTTAAAAAGTTTTTATTTAAAATATATTCAACTGTTAAAATTTTTAATTAAATTTTAATATTAATTAATTAATTCAAGTTATAAATTTCATTTTAAATATAATGAATAAATTATTATATTTTTCAAAATTTTATTCACATGTAATAAGTAGGGATTACCAAATTTTCCATCAGTAAGTTAAGTTGTGTTATAGTTTTTTTTTTCAAAATTCACATGAATCCATATTTTTAATTGATACTTATTAATAAAAATTTAAAGATAAAATGACAAAATTACTTTTATTTGTATTATTAGTAAGGCAAACCACTTATAAATTTTATTTATATTTTTATAGATTAAAATAAGCTTTCTTTGTAATTAAATAATTTACATGTCTAGATCTTTCACTTATTAATTTCAAAAATTACAATCTTAAACTAATCGATTCCAATACTCAATTTAGCATCTTTAATCCAAATATGATCTAATTCAAAATTAAAAAATAAAATTTAAATTAACCAAGATTTATACTTGGATCCAATCTGACCATTGCCAGGCATATGCAATACTATCGAATAATGTTTTAAAAACTGAACCGGAAGTTAACCCTATAAGACAAGAAGTTTAAGGTTTTAAAAGTTAAATCAGTATTAGAATGTCATAAAATTGGTTAAAAATTAAATAAAATTAAAGAATTTAAAACATGATTGAAATAGATTGTTCTTATATATTGAAGAATTTAAAGTTTAATTGAAAAAAGAGATTGTTAAATAAACATTGATTGATTTATTTTAGTTTAAGAATTTATTAATTTATAAAAATTGACCGATTAATTAATAAATTGATCGATTGTTAATAACAATAATTATTAAAGTAAATCAAACAACAAAATTTAATAATTTAAAATTTTTACTGATGAATATATCGAATTGATTAAAATTTTTAATCATTTCCGTAAAACATATAATTTAGGTATGGAACTTGCGTTAGAACGGAGCGTACAGGAGTCTCACATCCAGAATGAATAGAAAGTCGACGTCGCATCAGTAGAGAAGTGGTCCTGGCAAAATGGTATAATATATATGCATCATGCCCGATACCCAGAAGATCCCGTTGAAATCAAAGCAGAGGTAAAATTTGAACAGGCTCTGGACCACGTCAATACATGAGGAAGGGAGCATAAAGGATTGGTTTACAATTATCAGGCAGACATTCATAGAGAGTAAAGCAACAAACAACAACTTGTATTTTGCATTATATAGCATATTTTGTCATTTTCTTGTGTCCTTTTAATTAGGGAATGCACAACTGTAAACAATAAACTAGATCCTTAGTTTCAATAACCCTATTCTATTCTTATTGTGCGCTCAATATGATATCGACTTGTAAGTTATGAATATAATATGACGTAGTTTTTACTACAAAATAATATCATACACAATATATAATTGAAACAGAATAATAAGAACAGAAAATTTAAACCACTTGCTTGCATTTTCTCGCAAACTTGACAGGTAAAGTAATGGCTTAATTAGAAAACAGAACAGATCGTCTATTTCGCTAACTCTGTTCTTCCTAATCCCAAGCCCTTTTATTCATTTAATTTTTATCTTTTTATTGCAACTAATGGGTGAATATATTTGGAAATAGGTAACAGAACGGCTGATTTCTTGGCTAACTTTGCGTTGGAAGTTTCACTGGGATACCATCTCTTTGAAGGATCACCCATTAGTCTGTCTAATATTTTATTCCAGGATATTTTTGGAGTGGCCTGGCTACGGAATGTAACTGTTACCGTGTAATTGTTACCTAATTGAGTGTACCTTACCCCCTTTTAATAAAAAAAAAGAGTAAAAAAAGGAAGAGAAGATATGTTCCCATTAGGAAAGGATTCGAGATTGCTTGTAGCTGCCAGTTACTGGCCTTTTCCCCATCGGCAACTTGTGCAGTGCAGCCTGTGTGTAGGGTACTCCGTCTCCGCGTGTGTATCTCAGTTCAATTAGGAAAAGATGCCTCGGAATTTGTAGCGAGCGAGTCAAGTCACAAGTGAGGAGGAGGGGATTCTATTCATTTAATTGTCCTTTTTTCATTAATGACGATGGCAGTTGCCCGTCCTTTGTTGAATCCGATTTGACTTCACTAACTGAATTTGAGTGAATTATAAAAAATTATTATTTTAATGATCAAATTTGTAATTTTTTAAAATTTAATTTTAAATCAAAATTTTATATTCAAATATTAATTAAATTATAACATCAACAACAATCCAGCATGCATAATTTGGAGAGGTTTATAATCATGCAGTCTTATTTTTAATTGATAGAGATATTCTTTTCCTCACATCAAAAACTATACATATATAAATAAAATAAAATATTTTTTTGATAAAAGATATATTAAAATAATAAATTAGTAATAATTAAAAATAAAAATAAAAATAAGATTAAACATATAAGTAGATAATTATAAAATAAATAAAAATGAATTACTATGAATAAATAAAAATATAAAAATAAGTAATAAAATAAATAGATTAAATAAGTAAATAAATACACAAACAAAAAAGACGATAAGTAAATAAATAAAACAAACACGCCATTAGAAGAAAATGTTTAAGCTAAGTAAGGAAATGCTTAGGCTAAATGACTAAAGAGGGAAGAACTACACATTAAAAGATTAGACTAAATGCAAGACATAAGATTTGAAGGAAAATATTTAAAAAACCTGTGAAAAAAGATAAGAACCTCTCTATGTGAGGTCCTTTACCTGTATCTTAATACGTCAAAGTTTTTTATTAAAGGTCACGTACTCAGTAAGTCCAACAGAGTCATATCATTCTTGATCACCTCCCTACAGTTCTTCTTTGACCTTCTTTTTTTTTTCTCTTACAGTCTTAAGTATAATCCTCTCGCATCTTCTCACTAAAGCATCAGAATGTCTACTCGTAATATATCTAAACTACCTAAACCTTGTCTCTCTTAATTTTTCATTACTATTAATTACTTTTGATTTATCTCTTACCATTATATTTATGACCATATCTCTTTTAATAAGGTTGCACATCAAACAAAACATCCTTGTCTTTGTCATCATTAACTTATGACCATGTATCTGTTTGATTGGACAACATTTCGTCATATAGAATATGGTCAACCTAATAGTTACATGATGGAACTTACCTTTGAGTTTGAGCGGTATCTTCTAGTTACATAAAACTCTTAATGCACTTATTCATTTAAGTCACTCTTATCTAATATGGTGAACAATATCTTCATCAATTTCTCTATTGCTTTTGACGATAGATCTTAGATATTTAGAACACTTTTTTTATGGTATAATTTTTTAATCAATCTTTACCTCCATATCAGAAGCCACCCTATGTCCTAAAAAGTTGCACTCTAAGTATTCAATCTTAGTCTTGCTTATTTTAAAACCCTTCGACTCTAACATATCTCTTCAAAGTTCTAACTTAACATTGACACCTTCTTTTGACTCATCCACTGAAACAATGTCATTAGTAAACAACATACACCAAGGCACGTCCATTTGGATATTCTTGGTAAGCACATCCATCACTAATGTAAACAAAAAAGGACTTAACAACGAGTCTTGATATAACCTAATATCGATAAAAAATGCTTTATATCTCCTCTTATTGTCATTACTCTATTTTTATACCTTCATACATATTCCTAATAACTCGAATATAGATTATAGGAACTCCCTTGACTTCTAAACATGTCTATATTATTTTTCTAAATACCCTGTCGTAAGTTTTCGTTAAGTCAATAAAAACCATTTATAGATTAAGCTGTCTTTTCTTATAATATTCCATCAATCTTCTAAGGAGATGTAAGGCTTATGTCGTGGACCTTTTTAACATAAAATTAAACTGGTTTTCCAAGATAAATGCTCATTTCTTACTCTTTTTTCAATCACATTCTCCAATAATTTTATGGTGTGACTAAGTAATTTAATGTCTCTATAGTTGTTACAGCATTGGATGTCCCCCATTTTTCTTGTATAGAGGAATTAACATACTAAGTTTCCACTCTTCAGACATTTAGTTGAACTTAAGGATCACATCAAAAAGTTTGGTTAGTCAAGTAAGACACTCTTCACCTAGGCTCTTCCACACTTCTCTGGGTATTCCATCAGGCCCTATTGTCCTTCCACTCTTTATCTTTCTTAAGGCTCTTTTAATTTCTTCTTCTTGTGATCTGTCAACAACAAGTAAAGCTAAGATATCTCACGAACATGCTAAGATCAGTTAAAGAAATGTTACGCTCTACACCTTCATTAAAAAAGTTCTAGAAATATCTTTATTAACCTTCTTGCAGTCATTTTCAATCATGAGCGCTTGTCCTGCTTAATCTTTTTATAAAACGAACTTGATCTAAGTCTTTTACTTTTTGTTTGTTAGCTCTCGCCAACTTAAAAAATATCCTTTTTCTCCGTCTTTAATTTTCAGTTGTTGGTATAATTTCTCGTATGCTTTACTTTTAGCTTATGAAACTATCTTATTCGCCTCTTTCTTTTCAGTTTCTAACTTTCTCTGTTAACTACCCTCTTTACCTATGTGTTGTTATCTAATATAGCTTTTAATTAATTTATTAATTTTGAACATAATCTAACATGAGTCTATAATAACATAACTATTTAATTAATTCATAATAAACTTTACTTTGAGGTACATTCTTAAAATATGAGTTATTAAAATTAAAAATATTGAATTAAAATCTATAATATTCTCTTATATAATTTGAATTAGTTTTAAATAATTTTAGTAATTATTCTTAACATTATTTATTATTTAAGATATAAAATTTAAGAATACCATATAATATATATTTATAACGCCCTTTATTTTCAAATTTTTTATTTACCTTTATCTTTTACATGGTTACAAGTAATTTTAGAGATTTTAATTAACAAGAACACCACTTAAGATAAATAAACAAGTAATTGCTTACAATGATCACAGTGATAACGCATAAAATAATATTTTTCCAAATTTGAAAAGTTTTCGTTTCACATCCGTTAGTCAATGTCTCGTCCGTCAGTCGAGAAAAAACGAAAGTGTTTTTATCGGAAGTCACGTGAAAATACCTTTTAGCCTTCGCAGGACTAATAATTGAGATGCAGAAAGCAATACATTTTAAAGAGGCATATCTTTATTTATATTATTATTATTATTATCATCAAGTAAAGATTAAAGAACCAGAAAAGTACTCTTTGGTTTCATTTCTTTTTTTAATTGTAATATTTAATTTTTATTTCATTTTATCAATCATTATAAATTATAGTTGTAGATGTTATTAAGAAAAATAGAGTAGTAAATATAGTATAAATAAGAAAAAAGCAATTCATCGTCCATCATCCATGAAATCTAATTGTAGATATTTATTGATAAATTATCAAAAATAATATTTTGTTAAAATTTTATTTGTTTTAATGTATTTTATATTATTGAAGTAAAATTTATTTGATTAAAGTTTGAAGATATTTTAAATTTGAATAATAAATTTGATTTATTTAATAAAATAAAATAAAATTAAAGTAATTAATATTAAATAATTAGATCATAAAATAAAAAATAGAAAAACTGCTTTTTATAATTTTTATAAGTTATAAAAATGGCATGAAACTGAAACGAAAAAGCTTAAACAAATATATTTTATTTCACTAAATTTAAAAATAAAAGTAAAAACAAACAATTCTTAAATATTTAAAATTAATTCACCCGCAACTTAATTAAAAAATTAATAATAATATTGTTATTATTATTATTATAGTTATGATAGATTTAAAATATTATTATTATTTAATTATTAATTATATTATTTTATGCCTGAAATTAAAATCAATATTTAATTAAATAAAAATTTAAAATAATTTTTGTATTAATATGATTTTCTAATTATTCACAGAAAAATTAAAATATACATGTTAATAATTTTTTATAATTTAGACATTAATATAATAAAATATATTAATAATTTACATGGATTTGTAAATATTATTCGAAATTGTTGATCTTTATCTATAAATATTTAAAATTATGTTAAAGTCTAATCATTGGATGGTAACCATTGTACTTATCATCTAAGGACTTAGTTAAATCACAAGACTCTCGTGACCGGAGATTATAAAAATCTCGTGGTCTTTTAACTGCGCCGTTAAAACCGAAGCCTTGAAGGCAGTCCGTGAACTGACGCCGTGTCTGTTTCTCCAACTCCAGGTCTCATTTATTATCTCATAATTTACCTACGGGACGGGACGGTAGATTTGAAAATATGTAAGAATGCAATAATGACAGAAAAAGAAAGAATTAATAATTTAAAGTTCAGTAAGATTTTTTCCACACTCGTCTCTGAGTTCTCTCCTTCTTCTCTCTTCCTCTTCCTCCTTTTCTTCTTCTTCATCCAGTGTTGCTCACTTGCTCTTCATTTCTTGGTCTCTGTCTTCGTGCATTCGAAGCTTTCAACTGTCTCAGTGTAAATATGACTTGAGTCAGTATTGTAGATGTCTCTCTCTCGGGCTCAATACATTGTAAAGAGCTTTCTTGGCTAGTCTTCGAAATGATAGGTCAAGCTTCGATTGTTGATGGTTAGATTATCTTTTATTGAATTCCTGTAATTGTTGTGAATATTGAGCTTTGAAGGAGGTACAGCGGCTCTAAATTCGTCGAAACTAAAATTTGAAACCTTCTTGGTCTCTGTTGGAGTTTTGGGGAATCAGAATTCGGTGTAAGGTATTTTTTGTTCCTTTTCTGTTTCAGATCTTGCCTTTTTTTTCTTTAATCCTTTGAAACTAGTAACTTTGGGTTTCTGTATTTTTATTTTTTAAAACATCTACTGGTTTTCAATTTTATTAACTTTTCTTATTTCATATTGGATTTGGTTGAGTGGGCAACATTAAAGAAATTGAAATAATCAAACTGTTTTTGACTTAATGATGCATTTAATTCTGTTTTATTATTATTTTAGTTCCTGGTGGAAGCAGAATCTTTAGATACTAATACTTTTTGAAGGTATCTGCTTAATTATAATCGTCAATACGCGCCTCGTTTACTGTATTTCATGTGCCCCTTTTTCTGCAACAAGTACTGTTGTCTTGAGGTTTTCACCTTCTTCTGGAATTTTTGATGTAGAAGAAATAAAAATGTCTTGACCAAGTAAAGAGTTATATGATCTATAGCATTTTTTCAGACATTAAGTCCCAGGGTTATTAGTCAATCAGCTCCCTGCTACATTAGATAATGTTGTTGGCTTTGTGAAGTTCTATGTAAACTGGGGTGGTAACCTTTTTTTTTCGGTGGCTTTTGTCTCGTAAATGATTTGTAGCATCATAAAGCAATTTGGGGGATCGTACAAGAGAATGCTTGTGTTTATTTGCATCAGATAAATACATGATGTCACTGAGATTGTATAATTCTGTGAGGAGCAATGCTTTTGCTTCCTGAATTTATTAAGAGATGAAAGAGGTTGAGGAGTACTAAGATGTGTGATTCGTCTAAATTATATTACAAAATTTTTTGAACGTCTGTATTCATGTCCTTTCTCCTTCTTGCAACTTAGGAGTTCTGTTATTAGATTTGTGTATCTAGTCAATGTGTGAATCCATGTTTAATGTTCATTGTTTTCTTTTCAGATTAAACTGCCCCAGACTTATGAGTTTCTTCAGAGCAAACAGTCTTGTTTCCAACTTGATGTATAAAATAACCTTAGCAGGAATAATCTTCAGAGCTGAAAAATAGAGATGTTGTCAACTTGCACTCAACTGGAATGAAGACTTTACAGGTTTGTTTATGTGCAGAGCACACGTAACAAATTTTTGTTTTTGTTGACTTCGAACAGATATTCTCTCAGAATTGTTAGAATTTTACTTATTTGTACAGTGAACGAGATGGCAAATATTGTATATGTAACAATTATCTCACTTTTGGACACATGAAGTTTGGTGTTATATAAGCGCCATTCGATTCTCTTGTATTCTGAATACTCAGGAGAGCTTCCATTGATTTCAGACCAAGCAAGAAATACAGTCCTCAAATCAAGTTTCACATGACTCCCAAAGTGACCAACAAAACAATCACTCAGCAGAAGCTCCAATAGCAGATTCAGGTTCAATATCTGCTTCAAGCAATGATAGCAGAAAGGTTTCACGCGAAGACATTGAACTTGTAAGATATGGTTCATGTTTATTTCATTTCTGACATATTTTACTTCTTGTACTCTTGGTACTATCTATCAATTTTCTTATTTGTACCACATCTTTTCTCTGCAATGTCTATTTCATTTCTCCCTGCTGATCTCAGTCTATTTAATGCTTGTTACAGGTGCAGAACTTGATAGAACGGTGCCTTCAGCTGTATATGAATAGAGATGAGGTTGTCAAAACCCTCTTGACTCGTGCTAGGATAGATCCTGGGTTTACAACTTTAGGTAGGCTGCTTGAAATCCCTTGGAAGCGTTTGTTTTATTTGTTGCTTAGGATTGGTCTCTTATTCAACTTCGTTAACTTTTTTATTAATCTCAAGTGAAGCATGTTATGATACCAAATATGCTTATTTCCACCAAAAATACAGCATATTTTTTGGAAATTATGTTGTCAACAAGGATTAACCACAAATGCAAGATCTACAGTTTTATTTTCTTTGTTGCACATTTAAACAATTGATCCAGTTCACATTTGCTATCTTTGCTTTTCCAGTATGGCAGAAGTTGGAAGAAGAAAATGCTGATTTCTTTAGGGCCTATTATATAAGGTTGAAGCTGAAGAAACAGATTCTTTTATTTAATCATTTACTTGAGCATCAGTATCATCTCATGAAGTATCCAGTGCCTGCCAAGGTTCCATTAGCCCCCATACAAAATGGGATTCATCCTATGCCAGGTAAGTTTTAACTTTCAAGTAAATGGTTTTGAATTAAAAGAGGCTATTTTGTTTGTAAAGGGCCATAAAATTTAGGATTGTACGTTTTGTTTTCGATTTTATTAATCTTTTGGTGCAAAGTAATATACTGGAAGCTTTGTGGTGTCAGAAGGTTTACTGTCAGGTTAATAGTTATTTAAAAACATAGCGTTGTGCTATTATTCAATGTTACTTGTTTGCAGTGCAGTTAACAATTTACCAATGGGATACCCTGTGTTGCAACAACCTCCAATGCCAGCTCCTGGTCAGCCTCATCTCGACTCCATGACATGTGGAATATCTAGTTGTCATGTGGTGAATGGAGTTCCAGCACCAGGAAACTTCCATCCTATTCGAATGAATTCTGGGAATGAGTGAGAATCTGTCTATTTTATCCAATAACTTGTAGTGCATGTCTTATAAGTTGAAAATGTGGTTGAATGCTTATGTTCCTCCTCTACATAGTAAAGTGTATCGGATTTCTTTTGAAAATATATAGAGTTCATTGTAGAGAGGTTTGCACATCATGATGGCAAAGGTTATAATGCATGAGAAGTGTTATCTAGGACTTCAACTTTGGCATTTGATTTTGTACCAATATATTGCTTTTAACTGATTTTACTGACATAATGCTTGAGATTGGCTTCGGGTGATCAAATTGATTTTATAATGAAAGGGAAACAGTTTTCTTCCTTCTGTACTTGCTTATTTTTTCATATGACGGAAGTTAACAGGGGCTGCATATCCTTGTAGTATGATGATGGAAAACAGTGCAGCAGATGTAGCCCCTGTAGTTCCACCTAGCAGTGGCATATCATCAATGTCAGAGATGGCTGATGCCTCATTTTAGGACTAAGCATAAAGAAGTTAAATATCATTTTCTTAGAGATCATGGTTTAGAAGGAACTATTGAA
>JAOQMM010000004.1:2724256-2739239 GCA_027563515.1 Erythroxylum platyclados
TCTGCAGAATGGTTGTTCACCTGTAAATGGGAAAGTCGATGCTTAAATGAAGAGAAAACTGCAGAATCTTCCATTTCCTGCTGTTAAACAACACATGCTGATCTGTTATGTCCAACAACCAAAAGAACTGTAGTACTTTTCGTTCTTACTTTTGAAGAAATACTCTCCAGCTCCAGGCACTAAAAAGTAAAAATTGACGGAATAATGAAAACAAGAGCATACCTTATAGGTGTTCAAGGTATCTATAGCATTTAACGAATGATGTCTGGGACCCATCAATCGGTGGCATATTGGGATCATCTCAACCATCTGGATATATGAGGAAATAATGAGATGACAGGCATTTCAATGATCATAAAATACCAGCAGTAAGCAAAGCAGAAGAGCCTTGGACTTGGTCAAAGTTAAAATGCCATGTCTTGAGTAGCATGAAAATCATGGGGATATATAACAAAGATCCACTGGAAAATGAGCATAAAAAGGAAGGCAATGGAAGGATAAAGCAATTCTGATGAATTACCTTATTCTTTGATATTTTGAAAAATCGGCATCTTGCAGCAGAGAGAGGCTCAAACTCATTAGACTCCGATGTTGAGGGCTCATCTATTTCAGTTCTCTTCGAAGAAACTAATCTTGAACCCCTAAAGCTCATACTCTCAGTTTCAAGCAAGTTTTTAGTAGCAAAAACTCCTGAAGGAGTACGCATGATTATGACAGAATCAGGGCTTGGAGTCCTGATCCATTGCAAGAAAACATAGAACATAAGTCAATAAATGAGCTGCCGAATGCACAGAATCATAGTTTCTCACTCTCCTCTACATACCAGGAAATCAGATACAACACAAAGCAAATGATGAAGTGGGTACAGTTACTAACCTATGAGTAGCACAGTAGATCAACTTCTTTGTAACTTGGGTTCCATTCTTCTCCATGCAGAGCAACTGAAAGTTTAGCATATAGATCAATAAATTCTCGGTGACGACAAAATCAAGAAAAATGATACTGCAGAGTTATGCATAATTGCAAGAGGAAAAAGCTGCACATGAAAACTTACTTCCATAAAGTAACCTGCTCTAGATGCACACATCGTATGAAAATATGTGGAGCACTTGCAACATTGGGTGCAGGAACCATGAGTCTGCTTACAGATAACACAACTCTGTATCACACATAAATTTGTGGTTAACTCCTTTTAAATAAATGCAATGTAGCACAATTAAACCAGTAAATTCCTTCACCTGTTTGGATGAAATTATGCTACAGAAGAAAGACTACTTAACCAGTGTGAAGACTTGATGTGAAAAAGTGTAAGATTGTTCAGATTACAACATACCTTTAAAAATGAAGTTGATGGTATTCTAAGGATTCCAGTGGCAGGTTCCATTTTCTCATGATTCAAAAAAGCAATTTCAGGTCTAAACCAAGCACATGTTACGTGAACCCAAAGCGTCTCAACATCACTAGGTTTTAGGGCTCCACCTGTAGAAATACTTGCAAATTAGAGAATTAAAAGAACTATGCATTCCAAAAATGTCAAATAGCAATGGGAAAGAAGGACAGGAAAAATATGTTAAGGAGCTAAATGAAAGGACATGCCTTTTAAAGGACAAAGGCAACACTGCCTATCAACACCAGGTGTTTCACAAGCTCTGCACACCCATGAAGTAAAATCCTGAATATTCTGCACCCCATAGCATTCCTGATGAACTGCTATTTGACATCTGAATAGAGAAAGTGTCTTCCGTAAATCCAGATGGACACAAGTGACTTCTCTTACTAATGTTCAGATTAAACTCAAAACAAAAGTTGCTCCCACCAGCATATGAATTTCACGTTAACTAATAGAGTTTAAGAAGCCAACAAACCTATAGAACCCACCTGTTGCAAATTATCATTTTATTGTCGTCCCAGTCTTCAACCCATCTACAAACAGCACATCTTTCTGTTGTCCATTTTGCAGAAACAGGTTCATACTTCTCTGCAAAGATAAAATTAAACTTTCCAATTAACCAAGAACACATGGAGACCTTTTGCACCCAAGCTACAATTTTTTGGAGCCAAAGAGAGAGGCAAAGTTGGAGTCCTCAACAAGTTCAATGGTGAACAACAATTACCTTGTAAAAGGGCAAACAACTTCTGCTTATCCAGTCTCTGAGGATTTACACCATGTGCATTGAACTCGGCAATCTGCAGTATTTTCATGTCATTCACAAAAAAGGAATGTGGCAATATAAAGGAACTCTTTGTCCTCACAATTAAAATGAGAACTATGCTATAATAAACCAAAAAACAGGAGCATGAAAAATTTCAGATTGAAAAGGCCCCAATAATTTCACTGAAATTATTGACCTACAGAGAAATAACTGCCTTCAAATGATGTAGCCATATCCCTATAGCATATTTACAAGGTTTATATGATCCAATTATGAACGAAATTCAAATGAACAACTAATAGTCCAGTGCAGACAGAGAACATGATGATAACAATACACTAAAATATAACAAAAAGTAGACAATCAAATTGAACATAAGGAAAGAATTGAAGCATCCCGGATTTCCAATAACCTATAGATTAAGATTACACACTAAAGAATCACTTTCTTCTACTCAACTGTTTGATTGTCGCAGATATTCTTACTGCTCCTTTAAAATTTATGCGGGTTTTACTAAAGAAGGAATCTCTTATCTCTAGGTAATGTAAACAAAGCTGACACCTTAAGGGAGGAGAAACTAGTTGGTGAACTCAGAAACAATCCTGGTCAAACGTCTACATGTGTTGGAGGAGGAAAAGAGCATTAATTACTCGATAGAGCCAGAAGGAATTCAAACACATAACAGAGTCGAATTCACATGTATTGGAGGAGGAAAAAAGCATTAATTACTTGGTAGAGCCAAAAGGACTTCAAACACATAACAGAGTCAAATTCAGCTTCTGCACAATTGTCAATGATACAGTGTATCATCAACTCAGCCATTCCTAGGAAATGGCATAAGGAACATTTTACATTCTAGGCCTTCACCAAAGTAAATCTGAAGTGAAAGAATAAATCATAACACAATGAGATTTACAGCTCAGGTTTGATTCACTTCTTGGTGAGACTAGAGTTCATAATACTGCTAGTTAAATTTAGGAATAAGCCAACACATCAAGTCAACTATATGTATTTAGGGCTTAGTTATTTCAAGCATTGAAAAACTAATCCTCAACTTCTTTGATCCATTCCCTTTTTAGTGCAAAATGACTAGCTGTGCCATTAAAAATCAATGATTAGTATAATGTAGCATAATAAAATTTAACTACAGCAAGCAATATTATTAAACTAAGCAATTTGGCTGCAAAGTCCAAAAAATAAAAATTTGTGTCACCAACCGAGTCAGAGATCACATCATGCTTTCATAAAGACAAGATCTATACGAACCCAATTTTCCAATGTCATCATTGAACCCTTGACCTTCACACTATACTTCCATTTTTTAGCTCTGCAACCGGTGTGCCTTTCCCATTCACTTGGTGTTTGCTTCCGTGACCCACAAGAACCACAGTTGCACACAATTCTAGAAGCAAATACAAAAGTTCATCAGCATGATTAAGTTTCTGTACAATAGACTAAAAATGCATTCATAATAAAAGAAGAGAAGCCCAGTAATATATGCTCAACATACTGCCAAAAGTAATCACCTAACCAGTAGAAAAATCTGATAATGGGTAATACTTAATTTTATGCTTCTAAATTTCAAGATAAGACTGTTAACATCAAAACAGCACCACAGAACTCGATAAACAGTCATAACTAATGCAGAGGCTGAGAAGAACAAATAATGGGAAAATTAGTGCAAATGGAGAAATTTGGATTAACATACGCATGAAATTCAGGAAGATATGTTCCTTCCATGCCATTGCACAGGACAGTCACCTTGTCAGGTTGCATTGCTTGCCCAGCATTGACCAAAGAACTGATGCAAATTAGACTGGTTAATTGAGAGCTTCCAGGAAAATTAAGATTTTGACAATAAATCTACAATGTCAAATTCAAAACTGGATACATACTTATAGAAAGAAGATTGAGGAACAGACTTCATTGGTGGCTTCCTTCTATCTAATCCTGATGATTCAGATTTGAATTTCACTTTGCAGTCTGGACAATAATAGTCAATGTGCTCCAGATCCTTGAAAGCACAAAATCAGTTTAGCCTCTAACTTCAAATGCAGTAATGAAATTTAAATACAGAAAGGAGGATATATTAGCTTTTAATACCTTCAGATTTTTTCTGGAAATATTGTCACACTCAGCATGCACCCAAACATTGCAACCATCACAACAAACCTAATCAAGAAAGTTTTGCAATCAGCAATATGTCAAGTCACAGCACAACATATTTTCGCAATGGACGACTAAATAACCCAATTCGTAACAATAATAGTCTCACCCAACTGCCACCATCAGAATGATGCCAAATCTTCTTGCATATTCCACAGTACTGCTTTGATTTTCTCAACTGCAAGAAGCATGACTCCAATCATCACCATCATCAACAAAGAAATTGAGAAATAAAGAAAAAGAATAATAGATAAATTAAGAGAAAAGTATCCTCAGGAACCTTCACACAGTGTTTACATAAAATTTCAGTCTGACATATTGAGCCCCTCTTATTCTTCAAAATTTTGCACGGCACTATTAGATTACAGCTGTCACAGCGTTTCGTTTCCTTGTAACGCACATCCTGAAAATTCCGTTGGATAAATTATAATATAAGCAACTAAATATTCATAGTTTCCACAATAGCAGGATAATTTTGCTCCAAGTATGATCTATTGCAATCCTCCTTTTGCTCCAAGTAATATTTGGCAGCAAGCACTAATGCAGGACGCTTCTAATACAAAAGTATAGGGATTACAACCAAACATCCCTATTTAAGTATCAGATGACTGACAAATTATTTGAAGAAAGAAAAAACAGAGTAAACGGCAGATGGATCAGCAACAAGGTTGGATCAAAGAGGAAGCCAGGTGGCAGCAAAAGAATGCTAAAAAGTACGGTGACACTACAAGTATAGGGAGAAGTCTAGACTAGCATTCAATACTAGAATGCAGCCCACGCCTTTTATTTCAACCCCATTACCAATGCTCAAAGCTTGAGCATGGCATCTTTGTTGTAGGAGAGTTTGCGACAGTGACAATGCCATGACTCAAACAAAGCACAGGGGCCCTCTCCCTTCTCACCATACTTTAAACATCCATTACTGTCCACCATTACCTTCCTGCTCAGACCTTTTACTTTATACCATCATTTCCATCCGAAGTATAAGCAAAATTAAAAGATCATAAAAAGGACAAAAATAAGCAAAGGAATTAATACCAGATAGAGAAAACACAAAGTAGTTAGCATGAGAAAACCTAGGAGACACTGAAGCTGACGATGGTATTCAAAATTTTTATCAGCTATAGCTATAAGGTGATTGTGTTGGCTGTAGAGAACAAGGATAGAAAATGGGATTAAACACTTGACAAGGATTTCAGGGGTTTGGTTTTGGGCTTCAATAAAGCAGGCTCAAATTCGAGAGATAAAGACAATTCTTGTTTTTAGGATTCATTTTGGTCTCATTGTAAAGGTGCTTCTTCTGCCGATCAGTAGCTAAGCTTAATCTATTGGGAAATTTAGCATAGTTGATAAAATATTGGATTCCAATACTCCAATAAAATATAACACAGTTTTCATGCTAATTTTTTTAGCCTTAAAAATAAAAAACCGTAAAAATATGCAAGTGGATGGATTCCATTGTTGAATATTTGATATGCCTTTTTTGTAATGAGATAATCTATAGCTAAACCTTTTTTATATTACTTTTTCAATAAAAAAACTATGTATTTCATATAAATCACTCAATTAAGGAAGGCAAAAAAGCCAGAACCTGAACTGAACCGAAATCAATGGGACAAACCCAATTTGATTGGGTTCAAACTCTAGCTTGGACCAAGTATCAAAAAGAAAAACAAAAAGAAAGGGAGGCTCAGGCTCAGTTTGGGCATCCCTGTCCCCAAAATATTACAAACGAGTTCCACAGAAACTTGCCTGGACTTGGTCCTCTATTGAACCGTCAACCTCTTGTAATCCCTCGGAGTAAGCTTCTGCACTGCCCACTTGTGTACAGCCACCGTTGGCATCATGGATCCCACTTTCTGCTAAAACTGCCTCCTCTAGTGCCTTCTGAAAGTCACTCAGCTTACACTTGTACAGTTGCGTCTGTGCCTGAAACCTGAAGAAACAAAAATGAAAAACATACTAAAAATTACCGTATAAAAATTAAAGTAGCGATGATTAGCTACTCACCGGTCCATAAATTCTGCGAAAGGGAATAGCATTCCTTGTTTCACCCACGCATAATCCTGCACCACCATAAATAGTTAATCTAATTCAAGAATTAAAAGGCAATATAGAGCAACCAATTTGCAAAAAGAAAAAGGAAATACCCTTTGCGTCCCGTTTTTAGAATACCCATAAAACATCACGCAGATGGCCCCAGGAACACAACAACGAAGAACCGAATTAGGAGCTTGTAATATTGGATCAATGACAACTGCTGGCCACCACGGGTAGCTCTTCCCACACTTAACCCATACCATGTCTCCCAAAGCAAAGTCCTCTGGCTTATAAAACTCCTTCTTTCCGGCTCTTCTCTTCCCCAATATATCAGAACCAGTACTTCTAAAATTGAGTTCGCATTCTTCAGTTTCTATAAATGAATCATGCGAACTCAAAGAGTTTGCACCACAGTTTCTATACTCAAAACCATTGTACCCTAAACCACGCACTTCAAGTTTATGCTTTGCATGTCCTATTCTATTATACTCATTCCTAACATCAATACCTTCGTCATCATCGGAGCCTGACTCAGTATCGTAATTTTGTTTTGTCCATTTATTCAACACCGAGTCACTAAACTTCGATGGAAGCATCTGGACTCGCCCTCGCAAAGACCTGATTAAAGGTGAGCGAGACTCTTCCGAGCTCTGTTTCTTCAATCTCTTCGATTGATACTGGACATCGGCGGCCCAGTAGGGCCCCTCGGTGCACCAAGAACCAGAACCACTGCTAAAATCCTCAATCCCATTGTACATAGCGACTGAATTCGTGTTGTATCCATTAGCTTTTCGCTTTTTCGGAATCAATCTACAAGCGTATTCTTCCTCGTCTTCACTGCAAGGCTTTTCCATCTTGCACACCTTTAAATTCGGCATTTTGACAACTCTTTTGATTATCATCCTCTAACCATATCAATTCAACGAATTTGCGTCACACCCAACAATCAAAAACCCTAATTTTGATACCAGAAACCGAAATCTGAATCGAAAACGTAAGAACTTGACAATTTCACCCTTCAAAACTCAGTATATAGTCACGCGAAATATATCAAACACCCGCCAATAGTACAATTACCCCAAAATTGGATGTGAAACCCTAACTAGAGGAATCAAACAAACAGAGCCTCCAGACTCGAAATAGGCGCACGTCTCCTGATCTTAATTTGCGGGAAGAAACCCCAAAGGAGACCTTTTTCTACCAATGCTATATTCCGATCGTAAAGTTTACACTAACAAACAAGGACTGGAGATTTTTCCCACAAAAAAAAAATTCCCGAGAAAACTCAAATTAGGGGGCTCTTGAGGAGACAGAAACTCAAACTGCGTTACAGGACAAAGGGAATAGGTTTCGCTGACTAACTTCGAGGACACCAGAAAAATTCAGTTGGCATAAACAATGTCGAGAAGACAGATTAGAACTTACGATTCTTAAGGTTAAGAGATTGTCGGGGGAGTGTTAGACGGTGGAAGGTAGCGTGTTTTGGCTCCAAAAATTGCAGGCAAAAAATAAAATCTGTTCGGGTGAGAGCGCCAAGCGAAAAAAAATTGGGAGGGTTGGCTGTGCGTTGATTTGGGTACGACTATTTATACGTCTGGTGGAGTTTCGGGTCTCTGGGTCGGGTTGTGGGCCCCATGAGTTTACGGGGCGAACCGTGGACCGTCGAGCTCTTGGCTATTCGCTTCGGTTTCGATAATAGGAAGCGGTTATTTGTCGGCGTGGACCCGGGGCACAACCCTGAACGTGGGCCCCATGTTTGATCGTCAAGAAGTACTTACCGATTTGGGTTGAACCCTTTTGCGATTAATCGTAAAAGGAGTCAAGGACAACTTCTAATTCGGTGCTAAATTATAATCATGAAAATAAAATATGATAAGAAAATTTTTCATTTCTTTTAATATTACTAGTACTTGGTGCATAAAAGAAGGTACATATTTGAGTTGTTAGATTTCAATTGGGATTGAAATATATCATTAATTTTAATTATTTAGATTGAATAATTAAGTCAGCTGACAAGTATAATAATAATTTATTAAAACTTTATATATATTTTTAAAATATAAATTCATTTAATAAGTTAAATTTGAATTTTTTATTTGAGTATAGTTCAAAAAATTAATAAGTATGAACTTGTTTAAACTTTTAATAAATATAAAAAATACAAATTCATTTAATAAACTAAATTTGAATTTTTCATTAAAACCTAATTCAAAATTATGTATCATTATTATCATCATCAATACTCAATTGAAGTTTCGCTAAAACGCGAAATCTGAAAAGGTCTAATAGTATGCAGTCTTATCTTTGTCGAGCAGAGAGGTTGTTTCAGATAAACCCACATGTAAAATTATGTATATGAAAATAATATATGAGAATATACTTATATATGGATATTATAATTTCTGAAGTTTTTAACTTGAATTTGAATATATATAGTTCTGTTTAAATTTTTTATTAAAATTTTAATGATTTGTAAAAAACATAATTAAATAATTCTTTCACTTTATTATTAAAAATTTATTTAACATTACCTAAAATAATAATTTTAGATTATTTTATTATTAAAATATAACATCAAATAGTCAATACAAAAATTAAACTTCTTTTATATTTTTTTGGTTTCAAAATTTTAAGGCTAAAAATAATTAGCATGAAAAATGTGTTATATTTAATTGAATTATTTATTAAAATTCAATATTTTATCAACTTGGTTTATAATTCCTATTTTACCATTATTAAGGCCGACGTTGTTGCGTATTTCCAACAAGGCCCAAATGAATCCTAAAAACCCGAATTGCCTTTGTCTCTTAACTTCGAGCCTGCTCTATCTAAGCCCAACACCAAAACCCTAGAATCATCGTCAAGTGTTCGATCACATCAAAGCCCGCCTCCGCAACTGCAGTCATCGAATAGCTACAGCCGATATAAATTTTCGAATGCCGTCGTCAGCTTCTGTGTCTATTAGGTTTTCTCATGCTCACTACATTATGTTTTCTCCACCTGGTATTAATTCAGCTGCTTATTTTTGTTCTTTTTACGGTTTTTTAATTTTGCTTATACTTGGGATGGAAATGATGGTATAAAGTAAAAGGTCTGAGCAGGAAGGTAATGGTGGGCAGTAATGGATGTTTAAAGTATGGTGAGAAGGGAGAGGACCCCTGTGCTTTGTTTGAGTCATGACATTGCCACTGTCTCAAACTCTCCTACAACAAAGATGCCATGCTCAAGCTTCGAGCATTGGTATTGGGGTTGAAATAAAAGGCGTGGGCTGCATTCTAGTATTGAATGCTAGTCTAGACTTCTCCCTAAAGTATACGTGTAGTGTCACCTTACCGTTTAGCATTCTTTTGCTGCCACCAGACTTCTTCATTGATCCAACTTGGTTGCTGATCCATCTACTGTTTACTTTGTCTTTTCTTTAATCTTCAAGTAACTTTTCAGTCATCCGATACTTAAATGGAGTATTTGAATGTTCTATCCAGGGGGCATTAACCCATTAATACAAGGATATGATACGGCAGTTGAAAAGATGTTTTCTTAAGAAAGGGGTCCATCTGGTTCTATGTTTAGGAGCTTGTGATGCATAATGCATAACTTAATACATATAATTTCTCATTATACTAGATTTAGGTGGCGTAGACATTGTACGCTTTTTGGTGTTTCCCATGTGATTTAATGTTTTCCCAGTTTACTTGGAAAGAACATTTTTCTTTTATAGCATGATGAGTATCCTAGTGGCATTATTGTTGTCTTTCTAAAATGCTAGGATGAGGATGCATTTTGAGAAACCTTGTTTTAAACTGAAACTGAATTTACTTGCACTCTTGGGATCTCATCAACCATATGTCATCGGATGTATCTCAGCTGCTGAATTTTTTCAAATTTCAATATGCATTCAAATTGTTGACTGCTGTTAAGGAAGAGTAAGGGGATACGGTTTCATAAAGTTGCATCTGACTGTTAGGTTTATATACCGAAGCATTGAGATTACGCTGTTTGTTTTCTGAAATGCTTCAATAGGCGTTAGTGGGTTAATAAGGGAATCTTGTATTTCTCTTGTAATAGCAGTCTCCTTTAGTTTTCTATCAGATTGTCAATCGTACCATGAAAAGACCATTTGTCTTGAGACTCGAAAACCTGCACGCCAGGACTTAGAGACATGGATGCCTTAATTATCCGTATGATACTGGTTCTCCTTTTTCAGTGATTCATAATCTTACTGTGGAGTTGCTGCTTCTCCATGGTTCATTTCTTATACAGTTTTAAACAGAAGAAAGCAATTGGAACCAGTTGAAATTGTGAACAAGATGGTTTCTTAAGTTTAATGGGGTATAATATGAAGTTTATCAACGTCTTGTTTCTGATAATTGTTAATTTCTCAAGGAGATGAGCTGGTGGGAAGATGGTGCTTGATAATTATCTCAAATGTTTGCCATTATAATCTTAGTGATTGTCCATCAAATTCTGGTACACTTGTCAATTAGTATAGTAAACCTTTTGACTTGAGATGCACATGGTTTGGATGGTCAGCTTTCACATTTCTTCAGATGTAATTTCCATTGTAATTTGTTGTTACGTGCATTTCAAGACCTACTTTCATGTTCCTATGTTGACCATAGGTCGTACATTGTTCCGAGCCTTTGGTGAAGAGGATGGTTTCCAAACTTTAGATTCAAAGAGATCTATACTCCATGGCTCGTACTGACGTATTTCTCTTCTTTTGGGGCTGTATTTTTCACCGGAAATACCTTCTCTTTATTCCATTTTTAAGGTTGTTCCCTAGTTGACAAGTTATTAATGCTAAAACAACTTTTTGACATGATGAAATTCAGGTTTCTTGATTCCTGGGATTGATCATTTTCTTCAGGAGCCATCGTTGACCTGTAATAGGAGTTGACAAGTTTGAAGTGCTTCCGTTTTGACGGGAAAAGAATTGATGATGGTGATGGAAAAAAAGGTTTTGCAGGAGATGTAATGAACGTAACCACAGACAAGAATCAGTGCGGTTGTTCTCAATCAGGATCATGAAATACCACACTCCCATATCTGAAAGCTCAGAGCTCTGTGGTTGGCTTAGCGTTTGGGACACTTTGGTTGGCTTCTGGACAACAAAAGGAAAGTGATTTGATTGGTGTGTTTTTGACCAATCTTAGTACAGATTTTTTACAATTTCGACCAAACGGAAACATAAACTAACTAAACAACACCTGTATTACATTTATTGTAGAAATTTTTAAAAAATAGCTCCTTGATTACGATGGAAAAGGTGTCTGATAATTCTCGTGTATTCTAAAAGTAAGCCTAAAATAATGTGAAAGTGCTTGTCCTTGTATAGTCTAAACAAAGTATTGCCGCCCCATTCTGGTATGTTCATGGTGAATTAGTGGCAAATATAGTTTACATAAACAAGGCCATTAAGTTCTAGTAGTTGACTAATATTATAAAATACAACTCTTTCGTATAAAGCAATACATCTTGTTTTAAGCAATATGCCTTAATACAAGTATTCCGTAAAATATATGCTAATTTTTTTATTTTTTAGAGAAACTTTTTGAACTTTAGATCCGACTCATATTGAAATTGTTCAAGTTAAATTTAAAAATTAGGTAAATCTTCATGTCAATAATTTTTAATTAGTTTATATATATTATTGCATATTTCATGTGTTTGGTTGTTAACATGATTTTCATAAATAAGAGAGAAATTAAAAAGAAAAGAAGAAGAAGCATAAAATAATAAAGTCAACGTATTTAGTGCACAAAGCTTCCAACTTTGCAGGGTCTGAGAAAGGTTATAATATATGCAACATTTCCTTTGTATTTTTATAAAGAGATTGTGTTTTGTGACTTGAACCTTTATCTATAAGTTCACAAAAGAGTAACCGGTAAAGTTACTCAAACGCTCACCCTCAAAAAGTACAAGGTAATAAGAGAATATATTCAAACCTTCAATTTATAATACTCACGATTTATTCAAATTCTAGAAATTAAAAAAACCATTTAAAATTAGCTCTTACGTTATTTTACAAGAACTCATTCATCGATTTCGTATGTCTGCAGTTGACATTCATTCAGGAAAAAAGAACCCAATTCTGAATTCTATGAGTTACGATCAGCAACCCGTTGAGTGTCTCCAAGGTGTAAACAATCACCGAACAGGAAAACTCGAAGAACAAGAACAACATTGGGTTGGTAGTTAGTTTAGTTAGCAATGACGTCAAACCCCAAATTACGAGTCCTGATATGTTATAATAAAGCAATACAATAATTTAAGATTTAAAAGAGGTACATATTAGTGGCGGTCTGTCTCCGGGATTTGTGAAAATATAATGGAAAGTCAGACGCCTGCACCAACCATCTTTGCTTGTAGGGAGGGATGATACCGATCGTGACCGATGCAACGATGGACCGATCATTTCGCTCCTCGTATGCAACGTTTAATGATGAACCCAGAGAAATAAAGCTTTGTTCAACAACGAACTTTCCTCCAAGTTGGTCCTTTCTTTTAAAAACATCAAGTGTATGTACTATGTACGTCTCCGATGATTTCGAGGACTCTTCATGAACAAGTTATCAAATTTTAACTAAGGTCTTATTTGGTTTAACGATAATTAATGTAATAGAATGAAACAGAACGGAGTAGTTTATAATGAAATAGAACGTAATTTATTGAAATGTTGTTTGGTTTGATGCAAAGGTTTATAATGTAATATAGTGAAATATTGTTTGGTTGGATGGATGAAATGGAATGTAACATATAATAAATTACATTAATTGATTAAATGCAAATTGACCTATATTTAAAGTTGAATTTAAGAAGATGAACTTTGGAGTAATTGGTAAAGTTATTCTTCTATGATCGGAAAGTCACGAGTTTAAATAACAAAAATAATTTTTTTGTAAAATATTGGTAATGTTACTTTTTTATGATCGAAAAATCACTAGTTCGAGTCACAAAAACAATCTTTTTGTAAAATACAAAAGAAAAGTTAGGGTACAATTGATAATCATTATCCGGTCCTCTCTAAAATGACATTATTTTGATTTAATAATTTAAATTTTATTTAAATTTATATATTTAAAAATTTAAAGATAAATTCTGATTCTTACATATATAAGTAAGGATATTATATTGACTAATAAATAATAAATTTTAATATTACATAAATTTTATTTCTTATATCCTTTTTTTTTAATAAGAGACAATTGTATTTTGTTCAGAAAGATCACTTTATTTATGACTTTCTTAAGTGTATATAGACACACGCAAGAAGCATGTGCCAAAAATGGCGGATAAGAAAAATTAATGCTAGATGTATGCCTGTGTCGGACATTTTTTCACTGTCTTGAGCTTGACTTGAAGTTGCTGAAAGAATTAGATGTTATTATGAATGCAATGTCTCGTCTCAATGACTACTATAAGTTAGCATTCTCTTCCTTCCTTTTAAAACACTATTACATTATGAAGAATGTGTGAAGTCTCTCCTTCAAACTACTAAGGGTTCAGCTCCTGCTGCTGCTCGGGGCGCAGCATGCGGAAGGTCTCTTGGAACTTCGCGCCGATGTAGTAGCCGTGCACGGCCTCATCGCGCATGATGAGGCGGATCATCGAGGCGGTACCCTGCAGCTTGGCCTGCCCGGAGAAGAAGATGGGCAGGTAGAAGCCGGAGTAGAAGAGGAAGGACTCCAAGAAGACGGAGACGATCTTCTTCTTCGAGCGCTCCACCGGGTCGGCGGTGTGGGAGCGGTAGTACTTCATCACGATCTCCACCTTCTTGCGCAGGTACTCGTTCTCGCTCGACCAGCGGAACGCCGCGTTGATCTCCGGGGTGTTGGCGAGGGTGGAGAAGATGCGTGAGTAGGACTGCGAGTGGATCTGCTCCATCCACGAGATGTTGTCGTAGACGGCCTCCTCGAACAGCGAGGTGGCGTCCCGCTTCAAGCTGTTGGCGCCGAAGCGCCCCTGCACGGTGTCGAGCATGGTGAGGCCCGTGAAGACGTGCATCACCAGCTGGCGCTCCTCGGAGGTGAGGGTGGCCCACGACTTCAGATCCGAGCTGAGGCTCACGGCCTCGGCGACCCAGTACTGACTCTTGAGCTTGTTGAGCACGTCCTGCTCGAACTCGGGCGCGTTGTTCCAGTTGATGGCCTCCCACGCCGGGTGCAGCTGCTCGCGCAGCTCAAGGTCGGCGTTGTCGTCGGAGTTGAAGGTGGCGCGGGGCTCGAGGGTGAGGGTCATGGTGCTGCTTTCCTGCCGCTGCGCGAGGGGCGCAGCAAAGACGTGGTGATCGTTGTGTGGAGAGGTTCTATCGGTAGCGCTGCTGCCTGCCGCCGCTGCCCGCAGGGTGTGTCTCTCTCGCTGGTTTCCTTCATCACTGAGCATGCTAAACTCGCCGCATGGGCGATGCAGAAGAGTCAACGATGGTCACCGAGAAGTCCCAATCGGGCAAAGAACTGGCGGTCATTCCGCGCCCTTCGGCAGGCATCGCCGACTTCTTCATCCCGTGGGATATCGCCGAGCGCGAAGCTCCTCAGCGCGGAAACCGGGCGCTCAGCCGCACGCTTCGCAGGCGACTCACGGTAGCCCCGGCAAGCGCAGACCAACTGCTCACCGACATGCTCGGC
>JAOQMM010000004.1:2755447-2767284 GCA_027563515.1 Erythroxylum platyclados
GTTTGAGGCATGCCAAACAAATCCCAGTGCATTGGCCAATATCATTCAAGTTTTGTGGAAGAGATGCCCCAGACAAGGGTTATGTTCTGTCATAAATCTCCCGATTTGGAGGTTTTCTATTTTCATTGTTTATGATGAAATGAAACGTAATATAAAACTCTCCAAAACTCTCCGTTTCCATCCCATTCTATTCCATTCCATTATAAAACTTCCTGTCAAACGATAGAACTGTATTATGTTCTATTTCATCCCATTATAAACCCCTCAACCAAACATACCCTTAGTGTTTGCGAGCTGTTGGAAGGGTTTCTAGGAGTCTAGTTTTGGTTTCTTCAGATAGCCAAATGAAAATAGTTTACCCATTTGCTTTTCAAGTCTTTACTTGTATTGCATACACTTATATTACAAAGTAAATGACTACCGGTGCATGTTTAACTGCATCTAAAACTATCCCTTTTTATTCTTTTGAAAGTTCTATTAGTGGCCCATGATGTCATCATGTCTTTATTGCTGAATTCAGTTTCTTCATGAGGTGGCATCAGAAGACTTTTTGAATTGCATCTATAGATATAAATAAAATGAGCTTTCATTGTAATTGTGAAGTGGGATCTGCTGCTTGATATTTGTTTATGCATCAGGTCAAGCTTTCTGAGAAGTTGTCACATGTACAGTCACTCTGCATCCATGAGATGATTGTGAGAGCCTTTAAGCATGTTCTTCAGGCTGTGATTGCTGCTGTTGCAGACCATCAAAAAATGGCTGTATCAGTAGCTGCTGCTTTAAATTTGATGCTCGGGATTCCTGAAGGCAGAAACAGTAGGTCTAGCAATGTTCACTCTCTTACATGGAGATGGCTGGAAATTTTTCTAAAGAAGCGATATGAATGGAACCTTGGCAGCTCAAACTTCAGAGATGTGAGGAAGTATGCGATCCTTCGTGGGTTGTGCCACAAGGTATTGTTAGCAAGGAAGTTTTACAAACTGCCTTGTTTCCTCTATGAAAAGTTTGCATGAGCAGTTGTATTTTATATTATGGACATTTATATAATAAAATTTGTAGATATATTTACTTTCATTCTGTGAGAGGTTGCCAAGAGGCAAATGACAGTTTGATGGTGGATTTATAAGTTTAAAGGAAAATTCTTTTTTATGCATAAACAGTTTTTATTGTCCTTGCTAAAATAAGGCCAATTTGTCTTCTTGGTGCTTATGTGCTCAAGCATGATTTGTGTACAAAGATTAGTTTTACTAACTTGTAGTAAATGGTCCAGCACATATTACTTTTGTTGCCACAGCCCCACATATGTCGCGAACTCCTTTTCACCCTGGTTGCATGTTCTCCTGAACAGAGCAACCTCGTTAGGAAACAATTGGAGATCTTCACCCTGATTGAGTTGATATAATTTGGAAAACATGACAGCTTATTCCTAATCTTTCTTTTGCTGTGCTATGACTCTTCTAGGTGGGTATTGAGTTGGTACCACGGGATTTTGATATGAATTCACCACATCCATTTCAGAAATCAGATGTGGTCAGCCTGGTCCCAGTGCATAAGGTGGTTTCATGTTGAAGCCTACATATTTCCTATCTTAGAAGTTCTTGAATTTCTCAATTTTTGAGCTGCAATTTTAAAATTTATGCAGCAAGCAGCATGCTCCTCTGCAGATGGAAGGCAACTCCTTGAATCATCCAAAACTGCCTTAGATAAAGGGAAACTTGAAGATGCAGTAACCTATGGTACTAAGGTATATAGCTTCCAAGAATCGGTTGTTTTCTCTAGTACGGAATAATAGGCCTGGATTTTTCATGATAAGAGTTTTGCTGTTTATGCCATTCGAACTGTTTAACAGGTTTTCCCGCTGCCATTCAATTCACCCTCTTCTATCTCATCTTAAGAGTTTCAATGCACTTCTCTGTTGTTTTCAGGCACTTGCCAAGCTAGTGGCAGTTTGTGGTCCTTACCATCGAATGACTGCAGGTGCTTACAGTCTTCTTGCTGTAGTATTGTACCACACTGGAGACTTCAATCAGGTCTTTGTCGCTATTTTCATCATCAAGATGGCCTAAAAATTCATTTCCTCAAGATTCGCTTTTAGATACCACTACTAATTACATGTCATTACAGGCTACCATATATCAGCAGAAAGCCTTGGATATCAATGAGAGAGAACTAGGACTTGATCATCCAGATACGATGAAAAGTTATGGGGATCTTGCTGTGTTTTATTACAGACTACAGCATACTGAGTTAGCTCTCAAGTATGATCTTTTCTTCATGGATATTGTTTTGTTTGACAAAACACAATGTTGATTCCTTAGATTAGGTTTAGTCAGCTGTGACATTTATCTTGCACTCAACTAGAATTTACCTGTGAGTTTGTGACTTCAGTTTCCTCGAAGCAATAACTTATTTATCATTTCAATACTTAGCATGGCATGCAGACGTACTCTTTGCTGATGCGATGGATGATAAATGTTGCCACATCTGCACCTCTTTTATGCAATTTTTTATGCCTTTTTCCCTTTCTAATCCCTTTACATAACACAAAGACATTCGTTTTTGCCATTGGCCTTGATCGATATATGTAGTTGCATCTGTTTATTGATGTTCATTTTTCTGCTTACATTTACTCCTGTATGTGAAAGTTATATTTCGTCATTGATCAGGTATGTAAAACGTGCTCTATATCTTTTACACCTCACGTGTGGCCCATCACACCCTAACACTGCTGCGACATATATCAATGTTGCTATGATGGAGGAAGGCCTAGGAAATGTGCACGTTGCTCTCAGATACCTGCACAAAGCTCTAAAATGCAATCAAAAGTTACTTGGCCCAGACCATATTCAGGTTGCATCTTGTATTGATTGTTCATTTTAATATAGTTGAATAATCCCTCTACTATTCAGTTTGTGGTTGAACAATTAACAAGGATCTTCAGATATTAAATGGAGATGCTTTTGGAAGGCAATAATTTGGAGCACAATATCTGAAATCTAGTACGAGTTGATAAAATTTGCTCCTATTGATGTTACAAAGCTTTTAGCATTTTTGATGAAATAGCCTGAGTAGTTTCTTCTCTTTCTTCTACGCAAGGATTGAAAAGTTGGGAACGGTGGACACATATAAGCTGAAACAGTGATATCATGTATATCTTTGAAAAATATTTAAGTAATACTCTCCAAGCACTGCCTACAAATTTGATTAATTCATACACCTACTATGCTGCGAGAAATATATGACCGCTGAAAATTCCACTGTGCACTTAATATGTGCTTGGCTGAGCTGCCTGTGTACCCTGAAAATTCTACATTTTCTGCAAGTTTTACTTTAGTTTCCCTTTTTTGGCATTGAGAAGTAAATTCTTTTCTTATGCTAACAATGCCAGACAGCGGCAAGTTACCATGCTATAGCAATTGCACTCTCATTGATGGAAGCATACCCGTTGAGTGTCCAGCATGAACAAACAACCTTGCAAATACTACGAGCAAAACTGGGTCCAGATGATCTGCGTACTCAGGTAGTTTGTCTACCTAACATAAGAAGATACAGTTAATTGTTAGCCCATTTCAAGCAGTGATTACGAAATATTGGTGTAGCTATTATAAACATATATCATAATTTTTTTCACATTTCTGGCTTGCTGCTCAAACTGTCATGATGAATGCACAAGGCCGTTGATAATTTGACTCATTATGTTCAAATTCTAGACCAGATCAAAATGTCAGCTTTATATATCTATCATTGTGGAATTGATCCTTTTGTCTTCAGGAAAATGCAGTTGTCAGTTATTTGAAATTCTATGGTTTTACAGTCTTTGTTTTCCCTCGATATAGCTCTAATTTTCAACTGGATGCTGCAGGATGCTGCCGCCTGGCTTGAGTATTTTGAGTCAAAGGCTTTTGAACAGCAAGAAGCTGCACGTAATGGTACTAGGAAGCCAGATGCATCAATTGCTAGCAAAGGCCACCTAAGGTGAGTGTACATAGCTTTATCCATGCAGTTATGCACCTTCGTAAAAATAATTCTATTTGAGACTGATGTTCTGTGAATATTGTATTGTGCTGCTAAACTCAAGGAAACAACCTCAACTTGCTTTTGTTTTGATGCAATTTAATTTATGGATTGCTGGACCTACAAACTGATGGAAAAACGTGTAGAAGCATCAAACATTAGCTTTTATTGTTAAAGGCATGAACAAGAGCACTAATATAAACGTCATAAGAAAATTTCTTTCAGGCGAAACTAATTGAATTTGAATATTACTGATCTGATTGTACACACCATAGAAAATATTGTCTGCCACATATCTAGCTGATAATTTATGCTCTTTAGCAACAGATTATTATCTTGCCACTTACGAATTTGCTTTCTACTATCATGCAGTGTATCGGACTTGCTGGACTATATAAATCCAAGCCATGATGGCAAGGGGCGAGAGGCAGCAGTAAAGAGGAAAAGCCATTTTTTGAAGGTATCTGGTTGTTGCCATGTGGTCACAATAATTTTGCGATATATCCATGCCAAGTATCTTTCAGTCAAATGTTAGGTTCTTTAGATGATTGTATCCCATAGGTTATGCATTATGGTACGGAATCATTAAGACCCTTAAAAGTTTTTTAAGACGAGAAAGTAGAAGCTACCAGATCTCGTACATTTTACTTGCCAAGAAAGAAAAACCATGCGTATCTTAACTGTCAAGGTGCCATCCCGTTCAAAATTAGGTAAGTTTCAATGGAACTTCAGAGAGGAGGAAAGGATTCTAAGATGAGGAGTTTGTACATGAGCAGTGCAAATTTTTCTTCGAGGTTGAAAAACGTAGGAAAATTGATTGTCACTGCCAGTTGTTTTTCACTTTTTCTTGACAAATTTTAAATGATAGCCAACTTTGTTAACTTCCATTGTGCTTAATATGTATGTATTAATGCTTCAATCTTTTTGCGATATCTAATAGACTTTGTATTTGTTAAAGGTGAAGGGAAAAACAGAACTAACTGTCAACGTACAACCTTCAGCTGATACTGCGAAAGTGACTCCTGTAAAGGATTTAGGAGAATCAGAAATAGTTGAAGATAGCCAGGAAACCAGCTCTGTAAAGATTCAAGTCCAACAGCTTGCTGTTGAAGGGACTGCTGAGAAGAAACAAATAATTGCCAATGATAACTCACCTGAATCACAAGCTGAAGGTGAGGATGGATGGCAATCGGTTCAAAGGCTAAGATCAGCTCGTTCACATGGGCGACGTTTAAAACAGCGGCGAGGGATCATTAGTAGGGTGTACAGTTACCCAAAAAGGGTTATGGATACTGATGCGGATTAACCTTTTGTCAAGAGTACTAATCAAAATAGTAGGTATTACCTCGTGAAGAAACGAGCATTATCTCATACAAATTATGCAGAGCAGAGTGCAACACATCCCTCACACAATACCAGATTTGGACGGAGAATAGGTAAAACTGTAGTATACCGGGTCAAGTCTGCTCCTGCATCTGGTAAAACTGCTACAGTAGAGCCTTTGAATAGCCTTGAGAAGTATGATCCTTCACTAGAGTCTGACCACGCTTCTGCAGTGAATGAAGTTGGTGCATTAAAGAATACTATAGTTAGTCTTGGAAAATCGCCTTCTTACAAGGAAGTAGCACTGGCCCCTCCAGGTACAATTGCCAAGTTACAGTTTAGTCAAAGTGATAATCCTGATAACCAGGAAACGGATGTTGGAAAGGAAAAAGAAGAGACAGAGGAAGCAAAAGAAAGTCCCGAATCCATTGTGGAAGAAACACATAGTGACAAAGACAAGAATTCTACTGTAGATTCCACCGGTAACTTAGAAAGTGAAAGTTCTGTTGTTGAGGAGAAAGAAGAACGTTGCTCAAATGACATAGTGGGAGTTGATTCATTGTTGGTGCCACAAAATGTCCAAGAACCTGCATCTGGTGTTATGGAAGTTCACGAAAATACTCAGACTAACACGTTGATTGATAGCTTCCCTAGTTCAATTGATCTTCCTCTAGAAGAATCTTCTGAGAATAACTCCTCCTATGAGTTTGAACCCCAAGGTAATTGTAACCCCACTCTTCCAAGTGTGGAGGATTCCAAGGACAAACCATCAATCATAAATTCAACTGATGTTCGGGGAAATCTAAATAAGAAGTTGTCTGCTTCTGCAGCCCCATTCAACCCTTCAGCATCCATTGCACGACCTGCACCAGTAGCCATGAGCATCCCATTACCTTCTGGTCCTGGTCCTATTCCAGCTGTTGCTCCTTGGCCAGTAAACATGGCGCTTCACCCAGGGCCTGCTACTGTAATGCCTACTGTTAATGCAATACCTTCCCCTCACCATCCCTACCCCTCACCACCCCCAACCCCAAACATGGTTCGGCCATTGTCCTTTGTGTACCCTCCTTATGGTCAAACTCGAGCAGTGCCAACGAGTACCTTCCCTGTAACCACTAGTGCTTACCATCCCAATCATTTCTCTTGGCAGTGTAATATTAACCACAATGTGCCTGAGCTTGTTCCCAATACAGTTTGGCCTGGTTATCATGCAATGGAGTTTTCTGTCTCACCACCAGTTGTTGAGCCACTCACTGATTCAGTGTTGGAGCCTAAAGTGCAGTACGATAATTCTGAAGGTCACCCTCCAGTTCCAGTTCTTCCATTGGACATTGAAAATGTAGGTGAATGCAATAAAGAATTGTGCCTTGCAGAGTCAGAAGGACCTTGTAAGAATAGTGAATCAGCAGTCATGTCAGAAGACACAAAAGAAAATGGTCATTCCAATCTTTGTGAGGCTGAAATTTGTGGGACTGGTCCTAATCAGAATGAACGCCCAAAAGAAAATTCTGATAACAGTGAGGACAGAAAGATCGAGGGGGATAAAACCTTCAGCATTTTGGTAAGGGGGAGGAGAAACCGAAAGCAGACTCTGAGGATGCCCATCAGCTTGCTTAGTCGACCCTATGGATCACAGTCCTTTAAGGTCATCTATAGCAGAGTACTAAGAGGCAGCGAGAGTCCAAAGTCTACCAACTTTTCCTCACGTAAAGATTGCAAAGCTGGTGCGACTTAGTCTTAGATTCTTCAAGTCCACCCATCATCCGATTGACGGCTGTGGGATTTACTATGAGCAGAACAGACATGGGTCTCTATCCTGACAATTGCTGATTTTCAATCTGATTTCCTACAGTAATAAGAGGTCAGTTCTAACAAGTATCAACTTTTTCTCTCCTACTCATTTGCCCGATATTTTGAGTTTCTATGAAATGTGCACCCGTTTATAGGCCTTCTAGCTAACTGTTGCCACTCCTCTTTAGCATGAATAGCAGTAAATCAATTTTGCTTCTGCTACGTCAAAACAAAGAGAAATGCAGAAGCTCCTCTCTGGAAGATTAATACTACAGAGATGATGCTTTGACTTAGGTGTTTAGTGTTGCTGCCATTTGTTTCTCTCTTGGGAGTTTAATGTTTTGATGTGTGTATTAGCTAGACCAACTCATCAAAATAAAGAAGTCTTAACTCATTTGTTTCTGTTAAAATAATTATCAGTGAGATCAGAACTAACAGAAACACACATGAATCATTAAAAAATTGTATTCTAGTTTATTTTGACTCATAATTTATAATTTTCTAAAATTTGATTCAGAATATTTTATTTTTTATACAAGATTTTTTAATTCGACATCTATGTACCAATAGTTTTTAATTAATTCAGGTGTGTTATTGTTAGTCATTTATGTCTTGTTAACATCGCTAACTTTTTTAACATAAATCTTATTAAAAGAGTTTTTATAAAAAATTCAAAATTAAAAAAGCTTTTCCCCCATAGTTTTAAAATTTACGAATTAAAAAAAAACCATTAAAACCTCATGAATGCTTTTTAAAAAGTATTAAACTGCGGAAACGTGTCTTTTTGATACTACCTGCCTGTAGTTTTTGCCGTCAAGCCAAGTGGTCCTTGGCAGTGTGTAGGTTTAAGTGTTAATATACTGGGATGTTGGAAGCTACTGTGTATCTCGTGTATGACCAGTGGTTTATGTATCATCTGCAGGGTTACAGCTGCAAGTTTTGGGGCTTTCCAGTTTTTCAACCAGTGTTACAGTTTTGGTCATTTCTCATTAATGTTAGTGCTGCCGGACGTTGGTTTTAGAAAGTTTTGGCATTCCGGGCTTTGCCATTTCCTATAGGGACGACTTCATCCATTCATTATATTTGAGCTGTAAATAGTTCGAATTTCCCTAAATCGAATTTTATTTGGTAACTAGGCCGAAACGGACCAAGCTCAACCTTATTTTGACATTTATTTTGGGTCTATTCTTTAAACCCTCGTCCTTTTCAAGATAGATTGATGTTATTTAGGGTTTAATCACTTTTCAGTTCATCCTCTAAATTGTAGAAGTTATAATTTTTTTTTTCATATTTTAAAAGTTATAATTTTTTTATTTAATTATTAATTTTTAAAATTTTATCAATCCTGAATTAACCATGAACTTCTAAAAATTTTATTTTCTATTTGATAATATCAATTTTCTTATATTTAAAATTTTAAAATTTTAAAATCATATTTTATAATTTAAATGAATCAGTTAAATAAAATTAAAATGATGTCATTTTATTTGATAAGTTATTTATAAAAAATTGATTTATTTTAAATTATAAAAGCTTATTACTTCGTAATAGTAACGAATGTAATAAATTATTGTTTGATAATGAGTAGTCAAAAAAATTACGCAAATTGTCAAAAAAGAGAGTCCAGACGACAGCGTATCCTCTGTATGGTAACTGCCCGGAAACGAGGTCGCTGACTCGCTGTACCTACAACGTAAAAACTGCATGCTGAAACACTATATATACACCTCTCGGGGGGGAATATTTGGCTGCTATGGTACTTATACTTTGAATTTTCGTTTCAGTTGATTGAGCTTTAGTCTTTGCGATCAGATAAAATGGCGACGAAGAGTTCTTAGGGATCAAAGAGTGTCTGGCACCCTAATCGACGTTTATTGATCCGCCGGAGAAGTTCGAGTACCACGAAGAGAAGAATGTGGCAACCGACAGCCTAGCAAATCATCGACAATGAAAGATGTGCCGACGGATGCAGAAGAAGAGAAAATGAAGCATTCTTGGTGTAATCTTTGTATGGGACTACACTAGATCCAGTGATCTCATCAGATTTCGGAAACGTCCGGATTCTTTTTTCTTCTTCTTGAACCGTTCATTGTTTGAGGTGAAACGTAGCTTATCTTAGGGATGTCATATTAATAATCTTAATACTGAGCAATGCTAAGATTTTTTTCTAATTCATCTTGACTCTGTGAGATCTTGATGATATTAAAGATAACAGATGGAGTGTCTTTAAAATCTTGGCGATCTAGACTTGATCGAAGTTAAATAGTTCTGCTCAGATCTCTCTTTTTCTATCTTTGTTACTTAAGAAGTTCCAAGCGGCTTTTAAGTTTAACCTCCTTTTCTGTTTTGAAATTTCTTTAGGAACCTGAGAACAATCGGTCAGGACCGAATGGCAGCTGAGGACCCCATGAGGAAGTGCTCATTTGTTTTGAGTCCTTGCGTAGGACCTTGGGTATTCTTGTAGGGCAGGTCACTCAGATTCTTAATAAAAATTACCATTCTCGTGTTTAGAGGGGAGATCGCAAAGGTTCTCCTCTTTCTGTCTTCTGAGATTCCTGTTTTTACATTTCTGCCTCCAAAGTGGTCGACTGAACTTTGCCATGCTTGTATGGGAGGTCACTCAGATTTTTAATAAAAATCACCATTTTTGTGTTTTTGAGGGGAGATCGCACGGGATTTGCTCGGGTTCTCCTCTCTATGTGTGTGTTCTGCGTCCTGATTTTCTTACTTCTGCTTCCAAATCCATTCTATTATTAACAATTTCGCTGCTCCACCAAATTAGCGCTTTGCAGTATCTTAGTCCCTAATCTTTAAAATTAGTCGGATTTATTACCTTTCAAAACTCACGGTGGTGACCTAGTAAAGATTAGGGACATCTAGTAAATTAGTTAACTGTCGGTTTTTAAACTAGACACCTAACTAATGTGATGTATTTTATTTTGAAGTTTTTACTTTTGTAATCAGATTAAGTGATTCATTGTAACGGTATTTTCTAGCTCTGTTAATATTAATGAAATTTTTTATTAAAAAACAAAAAGATTAGGGACTTGTCCAATATTCTTTCGTTGCTTGTTAAGATCATATGTGTTTCAATAAGAAATGTCATTCACTACTGATAACATTGAAGTTTCTTATTCTTTACTTCAAGACAATGGAATTGGCATTATAGTCGATTTTGCTATATTAGGCTAATTTTTTATAGATATTACTTATGTAAACCTAGTACCTAAAATGGATAATTTGACACTTTATATTAGACATTCTCAAAAGTTAACGAGATTGAGCAGACTTTGTCATCTCCACTCAAAATATAACCCATGTTAATGCATTTAGCATATAAATAACTTCCGGGTAGAAATAAAAAAAAGTTAAAACATCAAGAAAATAATCATTTAGCTCCCTGTATTGTTATGGTCATTTTATAATCGTGAACTATGTCCACAGAACTCCATTACCCTATTCCTTTTTAAGTGTACCAAAAATTTGATTGATCATCGACTTGAATTCTATTGGAAAATTTGCTCTAGTTTACTATTCTCTAATCTTTTGATCCGCAACAGTATTTCTAGAACAACTACTATGAACAAAATCACAGTCATTTGAAGTGCAAATATCGCCTTCCATACAAGCCCTGCAGACGCCATATGTATTCCCCACGTAGCGTTGCAAGCTCCAAAGAAGAGGGCAATCCTTCAAAACCAGCCACGATACATGTTCCAGTACTTCCGAATCTTGGCATCCTTATTAGGTCGTAGAAAGAATGCCAATACCTGAAAATGTTCTTTTTCAGACACAATGAGGCTAAACTCTTGTGAAGTCAGTGTATTCGTGTATGTTATAGTGGCCATACCTGAAGAATGCTAAGCACAAAAACGAAGATTCCAATCCTTCTATGACCCGATACGTCAGAGTTGATTTTGGCATACATTTGCTGTCCAACAACTACAGCTGCGAGACTGGCCACAAATCCTGTAAATTGAAATCCTGCGTGTAGATGATACCAAAGAGGGTCTTTATGCCTCATGTATCTTGCTATAATCGCCCCAACAGGGAGTAGTCCACCCCATGCGAGAACAGCCAATATGCCATGATTCCTTTTCATCTCTGCACGGTTGAAGTTTACAGCAGTCGCGGAACCTGTGGAACGTTAAAACCCCTTTTATGCTATGCATTCTCGCGAAGAAAACAATGATTTAGTAGTGCATAGATGCTTACGAAGAGATATCTGAACTCTAAATATTTATAATAATTAATTATACAATGATTATAATAATTATAATTTATATTAAGTAAATTATTCTTTACTTATCATAAACTATTTATTAGTATATACAAATAATTTAATTTACATAAATTCTGACAATCAAAAACATAATAACTCTCAAAAAAATTTTCTTTTTAATGTATATAACAATTCATATATCATATTTTTAAATTTTTTTCATATATAATAGAAAGGAAAGGCAGAAAGTGGGCATACCTGCTGAGAAGTCGAACATCAGAACAGTCTTGTCATCGTGTTTTGTCAAGTGATAGTGATTGGGGTACGAGGTTCCACAAGCGAACAGAAGCGGGTGTTGGAACTTGGCTTGAAAAGCCAGGTAAATGGTAGCCCCGCTAAGTGCAACTACAGGTGGAACTTTTGTGAGGTTCAGTTCTCCAGAATCCACAATGACTCGTGAGGGACTAGTACCTTTAACATAGAGATC
>JAOQMM010000004.1:2816791-2837298 GCA_027563515.1 Erythroxylum platyclados
TTAATTTAAGTTCATTAGGTTTGTTAAGATGATTTATTAGAACATATAATTTATAAATTATTATGTTTATATCATAACTTATTAATATACTCTAAAGATAATACTCTTAAATTTCACCAAAATATATATTAAAAAAATGTCTTAAATTTTTATTCCTCACAACAAAAAGTTAATATACCAAATACATAAAGCTCTATGTTTTACAAGGATGTACACAACTCCTTCCTTATATTTAAAAAAAAAAAGAGTTATTTCTGAAATTCGAACCGTATGCTCGTAATTAACATATAGCAGCTTTCTCCCTTGCGACAATATTTATAAATTATAATAATTTTCATGTCCTGATCTTGGAACGATGACTGTATTGTGACGGGGCACACGCAAAAGTATTTATCAGCTCCTCAAAATTTTAAAAGAAAAAATTTTGAAAACAATAGAACTGACCGTTGGACAAATATAAAATAATGAAAAATCAGTCAAAAGAAAAATAAGAGAACAGAAAGTCACGACCGACATCATAGAATTGACAGGGAGCCGTTGAATTGAACCATTCGACTATGTAATGCAATACGAACACCTAAGCGAAAGTATGAACAGTAATAAATGTCTAGAAAAGGGAATATATATTCTATACGATACGACATTTAAAAAAGGAAGTAGAGAAGAAGGTTCCGAGGTTGGAAATTTTGTTTTAAAAGTCAAAAAAATTACACTTCAACGATCTTCCCGTGAAGAACAGGCCATTGTCACTCTACACGTATTCTACTTTGCCCGATTCTCTCTCTCGGAGACGATGTTTGTTTGTTAAACGTAGGGATTGGTTATTGGATAATATGAATTTTACTAAAAGTAGATTTGATTTTTTAATTCTCGCATACTCCTGCTAATCCTCGTCGGTTCTTCCAACCCTTTCGGTAAGAATCCTTTTGTTTACATTAATTTTTCTATGCGCTTAATCGTCCAAATCGTTGCTTCTTTTCTCAGTCTTCGTCGATAACTTGCTTCTCTTTTTTTCATTTTTCAATTTTTTGATTCCGTTGTTTCGATCTCTCCTTTAAACGATCATTTTGGCCCTGATTCGCTCTAGCTTCGGCTCCGATTTATCGGAGTTTTGCTTTTCTAGGGTTTTTGTACAGGTCGGTTTGGTTTGTACTTTAGGGTTTTGCTTGATCATTATGAGGTTTTGATTAGATGGTCGTTAAAGTTGAGTACAAGAATATAGAGTGATGTTTTTTGTTTGTATAGTGTTGATGTTGTAACTGAAATAATTTGTGCGAGAGGGAGAGGGAAATAGCATAAAAGAAAAGGAAAATGTCTATTGCTGGTGTTGCTCTCACTCCCATTCAGAATGACCCTGCTTTGCCGTCTGATTATGGCAAGGCCCAACCTGGTGTGTTCTATGAGGAGTCCATTATGGTGTATCTATCAGTTGGGGGGTCTAAGATGCCCATGCGTGTTTTGGAATCTGATTCTATTGAATCTGTGAAGCTACGGATTCAATCGTGTAAAGGGTTTGTTGTAAAGAATCAAAAACTGGTTTGTGGAGGTCGGGAGTTGTCAAGAAGCAACTCTCTTGTCCGTGATTATGGCATTGGTGATGGGAATGTTCTGCATTTGGTTCTTAGGCTGTGTGACCTTCAGGTTATAAAAGTTAGGACTGCGAGTGGGAAAGAGTTTTCGTTCTGCATAGAGCGGGGGAGGGACGTTGGGTATGTGAAGCAACAGATTGCGAAGAAGGAGAAGAAGTTTTACGATCTTGATGAGCAAGAAGTGATTTGTGATGGGAAACCACTTGAGGATCAATGGCTCATTGATGACATTTGTAAATATCGTCATGACGCTGCAATACATTTGTTAGTAAGGAAATCTGTGAAGGTCCGGGCAAGGCCTGTGGAGAAAAACTTAGAATTGTCCATTGAGGTCCCACGAGTGAGCGATGGAGACACAGGTAGGAGACGGTATGATGCTGCTGCTGACAATAACGATAGGACAAGCTTTGAAGTTAGCAGAAATTTTTTTCCAAGAAAGCCTACTTACACGGATTTTTTGTTGGAGCCAATTGTTATCAACCCCAAAATTAATCTTCCCTCGGAAGTTTGGGACATGATTAATTCTACATTTGAAGGGTTAGATAGCAGGAATGACCCGATTAGGTCTATGGAAGGTACAGGAGGGGCTTACTTCATGCAGGATTCAATGGGACAGAGATTTGTTTCTGTTTTCAAGCCCATTGATGAGGAACCAAATGCCGTAAATAATCCTAATGGCCTACCGGTATCTCATGATGGTGAAGGGCTGAAAAAGGGCACAAGAGTTGGAGAAGGGGCTCTCAGGGAAGTTGCAGCTTACATTTTGGATCATCCAAAGAGGGGACGCAGGTCCCTGTTCGGTGCTGAGAAGGGCTTTGCTGGGGTACCACCTACAGCTATGGTCAAGTGCTTGCATAAACGATTTAATTTCTCGGGGAATACAAGCCCCAAGATTGGATCCTTGCAGATGTTTATGGAGAACAGTGGAAGTTGCGAGGATATGGGTCCTGGTGCCTTTCCATTGAAGGAAGTTCATAAAATTGCCGTACTGGATATACGGATGGCAAATGCAGATAGGCATGCTGGGAACATCTTACTGAGCAAAGATGCAGAAAGTGGCCAGACTGTGTTGATTCCAATTGACCATGGATACTGCTTGCCAGAAAGTGTAAGTGTTGTTTCCTTGAGTAATTTTTCCCGCAAGTCAATGCAACTTCTTTTCCTTTTGCTTTTGATTTCTCTATACAGTTTTCGTTAATATTTCTCTGATTTGGTTTCATCTCACCGACAGCAGTTTGTGGTTGAAACTCCATTGCTAATATCGTTATTCATGTCTCATTATCAACATTGCATTTTTGTTGCAGTTTGAAGATTGCACATTTGATTGGCTTTATTGGCCCCAAGCTCATCAACCTTTTGACTCTGAGACTGTTGACTACATAAAATCACTGGATGCTGAAGCAGATATATCCCTTCTGAAGTTTTATGGATGGCAGTTATCAGTTGAATGTGCACGCACACTTCGCATCTCCACCATGCTTTTGAAGAAAGGTGTTGAAAGGGGGTTGACCCCTTTTGCCATTGGAAGCATAATGTGCCGAGAAACCTTGAAGAAAGAATCCCTGATTGAGGAGATAATCCAAGAGGCTAAGGATTCTGTGCTCCGGGGCTCAAGCGAGGCTGCATTCCTTGAAACTGTATCTCATATCATGGATCGTCACCTTGATGAGACTGCCAGATCTCTGCCTTGAAGTGCTAAATTATGTCTTCAACATGGGTATATGTTAGCGAATATGTAGTGTACATATGCATGTAAGGCAGGGGTGAGAAATTGTTTACGAGGTTTCGAGGAATTCCTCTGTTTATTTGTTTGCAAGTTCCCATTCTTTCATGACAATTAGTATGATGCTTTCCGATGGAACAGGTAGAAGGCTTGGTGTTTTTCCATCATGAATGGAGAATAATTGCACTTGAAAACAATGTGTGTGTAAACATTTCTCTCTAAAATTTATGTTCTTGACTTTTATTGATGACCTCATTTCCAAAGTTTGAGTAGATTTGGCCTCACATCACAATTCCTCTATGCTTTAATGCGTCTGAAAAGAAAAAACAATAAGATGACTGCTGATTCTGTCTCCAATGAAACACAAAATCGCTTTGTATATAACGTAAACAACAATTAGCAACTACTTACAGTTTTGGATTTAATAAGGAACAGGTAGAAAACAGTGATAAAGCATAGGAGGATCTTATTCTACAGGGACAAAGGATTCGACTCATGCTCCATCAGGGAAGCATTTTATTGCTTGGCTTGATTAGTTCATAAGGTGTTTGACATTCGGTGGAAAGTTGTTACAGATACTCGGGCCGCAAGCTTGAGCAGGAGGAACTAGCTAGAATTCCCTTTGAAGTGGACCAGGAAGCAGTGGCATCCTCTACTAAACTGACTCCAGTTGCGGCATAAATCCTCCGAGATTAAAGTTGAGTAGTTTAACCATCAGATTACTATTTACATACTTCTTCCATTTTGAAGCTCTTAAACGATGCCAGATTGTCATTCACAGGGTTGATTGGTCCATGGTCAGTGTTACTCGTTATTCGTGAAAGTGTTCAAGGAGGCCTATTCAGCATCCTAAGACTTAGTGTAGAATTAAGACTTGTTTATAGGTTGTTCTATGCATGCAAACATATGAAAACAAAATGAATATTCCAACATTAACATCCTTATATCGTCAACATGCTTCGGTTTGGATGATTACTCTTTAATTCTCTTCAATGACATACAGCTTCTATGGATAATTTTCTACATTTGGTTGCAAATGGAGATCAGAAAGAAATCAATATACACCACAATGTTGCCCATCTTACAATTTATGCTTACATCATGTATACATAGAGAGAGTGATCGTGCAGACAGAGGAAGTTCATTGAGAATTCATTAAGCTTTAGGCCTCCAGTATCAAACATAAAGGTCCTCAAAATCATCTTCCATCTGTTTACAGTATTACCACTTACAAGAAACACAGCACACACGTAGAGCAAGAATGAGAGAGACAGAGACAGAGATAATCAGCTCTAACTACAGAGATTCGGTATGCAAGCCCCACCGTCAGGGTTCTGCTGTTCTTTCCATATCCTCCCCGTAACTCGCAGTTTTAACTCTTTCCTATCCCCTCCAGAAAAGAACAGTGCCATGTTACGCTGTATTATGAGGCCATCATGGCTGTCCCTAACTTTCCTATGGCTATCTCTTATGCTTCTTGGGGTGCCTTCCCAGATGAGTTTCCGCCCATATCCACCAACCTCCAGACTGTAACTGTAGTTCCTCGCTTCTGTCTCATCGCCCATAAATCTGAGAAATGCCATATAAACAGGGGCCATTCCCAACTGGAAAGCTTCAAAATGGAGGCAGAAGTATTGACCAAAACAGTGGAAAACCTAAACAAGTTGAATCAAAAACATAGTTCAATGATAAACCGGAAGAAGCACCTGTATTACTACAAGAAACAGAGAATTAAGACAGCTGATGCACATAATCAAATGCAAAGCTATCACTTCTGAAGGGAATAATGAACATTGAAATTTAACAATAAGACTACATGAAATCCAATTTTGTCTAGATCATGAAATCCTCAATGGATTATTTATAAACAACAGGATCGTAGAGGAGATAGAAAACAGGCCAAAAACATCAAGGTAGCTGTCACTCTGTCAGGTTTTGTGGACAAGGGCATACTTGAATGCATTTCCAAGGACTAGGAAGGTGGTCAACAAAAAGGACTTTGGATCATGATCGAGTTAAGGTCAACACCTAACGAAACATGCATCCCTAAGATATCTTACCATTTCCAAAATTGTTTGCAAGCTATACTATTTAGTAATAGCTGGTAAGTTATAAAAGCTATCATCACCATTGTTACAAGTAGGCATCAATTCTGTTCTATGTAACGTCCCAAAACTGATGAATCCTGAACTCGATTCAAATGCTAATTACATGACTAGATCTATCATGGGTAACACATTGCATGATCTTACAACCTGAAAATGACATGGCAAAACTTCCTGTTTTATTCAATAAACTTACTGTTAACATCCATGTAGCATTTTCAACTTCACGGGGATTGGACTTCACGTATCGATGGTTAAAAGTACAGCCCGAATGCATGTCCACCTTGTGATCATCCCGTAGATGAGCAACAAGGAAAGGGATATCACCACTAACAGCACATTCCGATCCAGCATATGGACAGTTGTATGGTCTGAAGTTACATAAACCTTCATGTCTGAGTTTGCTGTAGTAAGGAAAAATCTCCGGGCATCCAAGAATCATGTACTTGCAAGGCAACTCAAGTGACTCAGCAACTTTCTCCAAAGCTAGACATCTAATATCGCCAAGCTCCTGTCTACAAGTGGGGCATCGGTTATGCACCCTTGTTTTGCATGTTGAACAAAGCGTATGACCGTTGTGGCACTGTAGACAATTTCATAATCACATTAGCCAAATGTATGGCAGCTGACAAAGTAATAGAAGACACGGATAGCTCCCAAATCCAAATTGACGACACATGCAAGCTAAACTACACTCCATATTGCTAAATAGTAACTAAAGGTTTGCATTTTCACCAAATTTCCAGAATCCACCAAATGCTTACAGATAGTCCATAACCATGATAGCAAAATTTCATGTTTCAAACCATGCAATCTATCCAAAACTCTTTCCAATTCATAAAACCCTTGAAGTCTTCATAAGATAGGAATAAGAATAAGGTTACGTAATGAGATTATTTATTTAAACCAAATTAATCACTTCGTAGATAGACAACTCTTCCTCAAAACTTCAGTTGCTGAAATGGAAACCTTTATTTTTTTATCATGCTATTAAACATATGTTAGGTATGGAATACTAAATAGAGAAAGTTATGGGTTTTGGGAATTTTAACATGTTGAACTAAATTGATACTTGAATAAAATTTAAGAGACCTATTACTTTTAATTAGCATGGCCAAGATGGTTTGATGTTGATTTTGAAATATTTTTTAATTTATATTTCTCCAAGATTGTATGAAGTTGTTTAATCTATATTTATCATTATTATTGTTAATTAAAGTCAAACGAAATTCCAATAGAGCTAGTCTTTTTCTTTCTTATAGAATACTATCACTTGCTTTCTTCAAATATCTCCTAGTTTAGGTTCTCTCCCCTTTTTAATAGGCTTTGGTGGACTGCTTTCTTCCTCATTTCAGACGGAACTTTTTTGGTATTAGAGGAGAGAGGACACCACTCAGCACCTAAGGTGGGGTTCAATGCCTACCAAAAACAAACGGCCAAAATCCAAAATAGTTGATTGAGCAGAGAAGAAAAAGAACGACGCAAAACAACCACACCCAGAAAGGGGAAGGGCCAGTGGTGGACATTCGAGAAAGTCGGGCCGATCAAGTGTCTTCATTCAAGCGATAATACAGAAGAAGAACGAAACGAAGTGAGAGGCCGGGGGCAGGGAAAAGAGTCGAAAGTAGCAAGGTTCTCCCTTTACTTTAGGATCGACTAAAATAAGCTCACGACTCTAATAGAAACAAACGGTAAGCTCTCTGCTCTATTTGCTTGCAATGCTATACCTATCCAAGTTGGTGAACATTTCTTTAACCTTAGACTCGTTACGCTGTTCGACTGAACTCGTTGGCCCCGCATCCCCCGAAAGTCGTACACCTTCGTGTTAAGAGATAGAATGACTCGAGAACCTCTCTCTTTTAGCCCTTCCTAATTCTAATTCCACATCTCTACCAGAAAGCGACTGGCCTTGAGGCGCAAGGTTCTCTTGCACGTATCCAATCCTCTCGGTCATGAGCACAGCTATCGTAGTCCTAGCTCTGACCTAAAGGGCGACTCGCAACTTTCGAAGACTTTTATTAAGAATTAGATTATAAACTGTAGTTGATAATTGAGTTATATTTCTTCTATTTCATAACTGATAAGATGGTATGATTATTTTATATGTTATAATTTTGTATGATAATAAAACATTCTATGGTTTTATCATATTTCTCTTGATTTTGGATTAAAGTCTTGTTTAGTTACTTTTCTACTATGCTACATAATCAAATACGCTCATGGTGACTTATGAAGTTTTGGTTAACCTTTATACTTATAGCTTTTAAAGAGAGATGAAGTTCTTTTGAGGTGTTATAAATACTACGATAAATATTTTTAAAACATGTTCTCCTTTAATTTGAAATCAAGAGGACTAGATGCTCTCAGAAACACCATATTCTTATTTTTCTTTTTTTCTTTTTATGTATACCCTTTATAATTATACAAAAAGTTCAGGATGAGTTTATAACTTATATTTTTGCATTTTATAATGATATTTTAAGATTATCTTTGATGCTTATGACTTTTATGGTTATCAGAATGAAACTTCCCAAATTGGTAACAGGAGAAAATTTTGGATATGAATCTAAATTGTCAACTAGGATTAGAATTTAGACACTACTTGATCTAATACACTAAACCTAATCTTCAAAACTTTCAGTTTTTCTAAATCTTTAAACTGTATTACTCTGCATCTCAACTAAGAAGCCCTAGCAGTCTAATCGTTCATAAATTGAGTTCAAAACAACCAATGATTCGAGAGCAAGTTCAGTTCGCATCCAACAAAGGACTTTGCCAAACAATTAATCACAAAATCGGATCAAAACCCAGAAATCAAAATGAAACAATAACAAAGAATTAGAAACCCATACCATATGCAAAAACTAGTAAAAGGATCAAACCTGATGGATTGGAGGGTACATGGAATTGGTACAAACAGGACATTCGAGTAGCTCGTGGACACTTGTCGTGTGAATCCCTGAGGCCACACTATTGCTATTGTTGTTGTTATTGGGTGGCTTGGAAACCGAAGCAAATGGATGAGGAAGCTGATGGATCTCATCCTCATCTGTTAAATCTGAAGATGGCGGACTATCAACGCTCTCCAGTTCCATTCACACAACAAAAGCCAAATCTCAAAACTTTAAGGGCTAACTCAAATGGGTGCTTCGATTAAGACTGTTTATTCGCAAAATAAAGCGAAACAACGTCGTTTCAAGGAAGAAAAATAGTAGGGTTTCTTCACAGATAAAACGAAGAGAAACGGAGAAAAAGGTTGATGGGAACTTTGTATTTACAGAGATTCACTCCATTAAAAGAGAGGTGCTTTTCTTCATCAGCGAGGGAAGAAGAAGAGGAGCGTCAAGATTCAGACTTTGGAGAGCCGTTTGATCATGAAAATCAAGCGGCTTTAAGTGAAGATAGAGAGCCAGAGAGGGTCAGTTCGGGTCGGGTCATACACAAAGCAAAAGATGACTTTTTGAAGAGACAGATTATACATTACGGATTAGGTATAATCATTAAAAGAAACTGTGGACATTGGCAAAATAACTTCCCTTTCAATTTCTCTCTTTTTGTTTTGTTTATTTAGTTTCCTCTTTTTATTCCAACACCGGTAGAAATCGTTAGGACCCTCAAGACATAATGCTTTTTACAGTTGATTCTTGATAGTGTTGGTTAACTACTAATTAGTGTTTACATATAAAATACACGATTATATTCTAAACAGTCAAAAGAACTTTCTGCGTACTCCCTCCTCTTCTTCCTCGTTAAGTCATTGTTACATCGAAAATGGGATCTTAAAAAGGATGTGGACAAGTGTTGGACGAGGAGAGGAAGAGTTTCTAACACTGGACTGAACGGTATAGTTGGAACAGAACAGGATGAAGATCATAAGTACCCAATGGGCCACTTGCCATAAAAGTCTGACAGGTGATGAGAAAAGACTACCTTACTTAACTCTGCTTAAACACTATCTACTTAACAACTTTGATTCATTCATTTTGGAATAAGTAATAAGCTAAAGAAGTGGTTAACTCTCATCCATGGTGCTATAACTAATCAACCAACCAGTAGTTGGAATTAGGGTTTATGTGGTCGCTCTGAAAATGGTAGATCTGTAAAAAAAACTGAGTTTTCTCCTCTGATTGTGCATCTGTGTTTGAGGTAACACAAGACTGTTGATCATAGAACCCATACCTAAATTCGGGCCAGGACTTTCCCATCGTGGGCTATAATACACTAAAAGCCTGTCTGAAATCTGGACTGAACATTCTTCGTGCTTTGTGCACATTATCACGTGTCATGTTCGGTTCTTCCATTTTTCAAATTTAAGCTATCTGCTATTTATGGAGACAACAGAGAATAATCTGTATTTAGGGACCAACACACTCCTGCTGGACCGCCCTAACCTAGGATTGTCATGAGTTTTTTAAGGCATAGTTCATGTTCTAGTACGAGTATACCACATGGGGTCGAGACAAAGTGGAGATTATGATGGATCTTGCGCTTTTCTATTTAGATGTTATAATTGCCAGTTTTACATATTTTCCGGACTCCTGAAGTTTAATTTGTAGTTTGGTCCGACTTCCCAGTAAGTATGAAAAAGAAACATGTTGTTTTGCTGGTTCTTAAAAAGGTGGAAAATCTAGGATAGGAACACATGCCCCTTTAGCAGTTGTTTACAAATCTCAAAGATCTAGCAAAAAAAGGCAATAAATAATTCCACGCCAAAAAGATAGTGTCTGTCTCAAATATTTGTCATAATTTAACAAGTAAAAAGACTAAATTAAATCTTAATATTTTTGTCAAAATTTAATTTAAATTCAAAATTTTAAGATATTTAAAAAGAATATTAATATTTTACTTCTGGTTAATTTGAATTTTAAATTAATTTTTTAGTCAATCCTATGTTATATCTAACATTTTTTTGGTGGGCCCTTATTCTGAATGTATATTTACCTAGTAAATCGGGCCCAACTAAAACGGTTTAATTATAAAATAAATCTTAAATTTTACTCAATTTCGTAACACTAAGTCGAATTTTAAAAAGTGGCGCTAAAGTTTCTCAACTTTCAATTTATTGCAAAAATATCAAAACGTTAAGTTTTTTATTAATATCGATGACCTAGCAAATCATGTCTTATTGACTGGCCCAATTTTTTCCAACTTGTTTCTTTAAAAATTAATTAAATTAAAACATAACAAATTAAATAACTTTCTTTTTTCTTCATTATTGAGTATTCACAATACAACTCTCCTCTCTTGCAATTGTGTGTGAACTCAAGATACAACTCTCCTACTCTCTTGTGATTTTATGTGAACTATAAATAACTTTCTATTTCTTCGTGCTTGAGTATTCATGATAAAACTCTCATATTCTCATGCTATTATGTGTGAACTGTCACTATCTTTCGATTGTGTGTGGACTATCACTCTCTCTAGAGTGTCGTTACTGTCTTCTTGTGGTTAGGTGCGATAGGGAGTGTCTGTCTTTTTAGATTGGGAGGTGAGTTCATCTAACCCTAAGTTAGAATTGTTTTTGTTTACGTCTACTTGGTGGAGGTTTGTGGCTTAAGCTCAGGAGGGACAGGTGACTAAGAGGGTGAATTTATCCCAATACATCCATATAGATAATGAATTCATTTCTTAAACCTAAGGTTGTCCTGTAGTTGTTTTCTGTACTTGAAAGTTATTTCAATCTTAATCTAAGGGTGTAATTTGTTAATGGAATGTTATTCTTCTTACAGTATTTCTAGTTACAGTGATCATAATAGGTGATATTGTTTAACATTTTTCAACTTCATATGTACCATTTCCAGAACTAAATGGCAAAACATTAAGAAATTTGAATGCATTTGGTTACCATTTACTGCAAGTTGTTTCAAAGAACATATGTTTCCTGAATTTAATGTTGTTGATATTTTCTAGATTTGTTGAGACTCAACCATTTTCTGTTCAATTTTATTGGAGAATGTTCAAGAAAAGAATATAGAGCATATGGTGAAATATGAGTTGTAAAACCTATATGTTTTTGTTAGAAAATTTCTTTGACGATATATGATTTTCAATGGTTCAACGTTCTGAATAATTGTCTTACTTAACTTTGCATATGTGAAGCAAGTTATGTATTGATCAGCTATAAAACTATCTAAGTTGGATGGAAGGTGGTTAAACTTTGTTTGTAGTTTATTCTAGAGTTTTTTTTAAGTCACTGTAATCATTTATGAAAGAGAAAGAAGCTTGAATTGTAATCAGAAGTTGATTCGAAGAGGATCTCCTATTAGGTTCCCATTTAAGTAAATAAATATGTTATGCCTAATGAGATCCGTTGTGAAGTGTCTTGATCTTCCTGTAAGATCTTTTTCTTTCTCTCAATTTTATGGTCTTTATTGTTGCAGCATTATCCTTTCTTCCATTAGAAGTAATCTTTAGATTTGTAATGAATACTGCTTATGCTTCTACTATTTGTGCGTTAATGCTCTAATTCATGCATACGCTTGGATTAAGTTTTACTTTATCTACCAGCTAAAAAATTTGCCTTGCCATGATACATGTTTATTTGACTTACATTTTTCCTCGTACTATAATAGTTGTTTGTACCTTTCTCTTGTATGTGTTCATTTATGTTCAAGTAATTACCATAAAGGAGTGACTTTGTAAAGCAATTTAGCATGGTCTAGGAGGCTCATTCACTTTTTCCTTTTACCAATTTTATGTAGAATATAAAAGATAATCCTCCATGATGTACCATATTCATTAGCATTCTTAGAAAGAATATGAATGAAGAGGAACGAAGGGGTCTTTTCAGTGTGTAAGAATGTTTTAGCTTTGGCTAGCTTTGTGATTGTTTGATGTATAAGTGTGTATTGGCTTTAAGATTCTTGTAACTCATTTAATCATACTTGACCATCGCGTGTATTACAAAACAAATGGGTATAAGTAAAATATATGTGACTTTTCTTGCATCTACACTTGGCATATACTTGACATGGGAAGAGTGTGAAGCTGTTGTTAATAGATTTAAGAATGTGATTTATTTTTGTTTCCATAATTTAACAGAATCTGAAAATAAATACTCTTAATTTTGCCAAGAAAGGTGTTATGTTCAACAGTAAAACAAGTTTTGTAACTTTTATTGTTATTATATTTAGTATATAATATGGATATCATAATCCTGAGTAATTTTTCAGAGTTCCTATATTGATTTTCCTGATTGTTATAACAAGATGAAGCTACGAATATCAAATGCTAAGCTTAATATTGGTTAACATTTTTATCAATATAATAATACAAATGTGAGTATTGCCGTTATGTTTTTATTAAGGCATTATGAATTATAGCTTATATGATATTAATATTGTCATTTAAATTGTAGGTGTCTTGTAGGTATGTAGTATTGGAAAAACTTAAAAGAGTTGAGCCTTTATTATTGTAAAAGTTTTGCCAAACATCTTCCAAACATTGGGATAAGACTTTTATCTGAAAGATACATTGTTGCACGCAAAAGGTGAGTTTATTTTTTAATTCATAGATATTTCCAATTTTGACATAAGTATGATATTTGTGTTTTAACTTTTATTATTCCATGTGACTATATATCCTGGGTGTCTGATGCTTTTAATATGAATCTACAATGCAACAATATGTGAAAGAGTCAAACAGAATAGGAAGGAGTTGCATTTAATGGACACTTATTATGTACATGATTTATACTCACTGTATCTAATTATGAGAGATCACTTGTTATTGTTTGACCATCTAATGGTCTTAGTTTTCATATTCTTAATACATTGCCTATGCTCACTACAAATATAAGAAATTTGTAATAGTTGAAACATGCTACTTTTGCACATTTAATTTGATATTATCAATATTTAAAGAGGTTATGATTATGGTAATTATATTTTTTAACCTACATTGTTCTTTGTACTTTGACCCACCGGTAATACTAATCTACCAATACAACAATGATGGCTTCTGAAAGAAAAATTCTTTTGAAATGCAAAGCATAAAAGATCCCACTAAGTTGGATATGTAATATGTGGTAATTGAGAATGGTCAATATCCATATCCAAATCAATTATTCAAGACAGTCTAACATTTCTATCCATATTTAAGCAAATTATCCAATACAGTCAAACATCCTTATCCATATCCAAATCATATAACAAAGTTTCAAATATGTATTCATATCCACATCACAACACACAATTGAAATACATGTCAAAATCATGACAAATATTTCAAGCATGGCTCATTTTATTATTGATTCACGATCATCAATTTGAGATTTTGTTGGAGTTAATTTTTTAGCTCTTAATTTATATCTCCTTTAGGTTGTAGTTGTTTTTTATTCATTTGTATTTTGAGAAGCTTGAGTTGGTTTGAACACTTGACGTTTACCCATCTATAAAACATTCATAAACAAAAAGTATACTATGACTAATTAGGAAATTTGCCAAAAGTGTTCCCACTAACTTCTCTAAATGTTACTCCATATCCTTGGATGACCTATAAACACATAAAAGTTTATCAAAAACCAAAATTGAAAATGAATGTTCATTCACCACCTTCTTCTTCCTTTGTAAGATAGATGTTAAAATGCTAGATCTTATAGATAATAATTGTCTACCACTTCTTCTTACACAATAGTCAATGTTGGATGTAGATGTCAAATTTTTCGGTGGTGTTCCTCATTTTCTCTACATTATACACATAGAATTTGAAGTGAATGATCAAATATTTAAAGAATATTTATCACATACATAATTATAAATCAATATACAATTACCTTTGCAATTTCAGGTTGTCTCGAAAGTTAGTCCTTGTTTTTGCATCCTCTTTTATTGTGACCAACTTTAAAATAATATTGACATATCATAAGTACTCCAACTTTGCTCAACTTATTTTAATTTTGTGGTTCTTCATTTTTATCTATTCTTCTAGCCTTCTTAGGTCTTCCAGGCATCCTCTTAATCAAATAAGGTAATATGGGTTGTAAGTTTTCAGTCTTTGACCAAAATTTTGGACTACTAATAGGTTCCATAGCATACTAATAACTCTCCAAATAACACTCATATTTGTAGTATCAGCTCACATACCCATCGATATCCTCCCTTTGATTTGATATATAAGCAAATACATGCTTACATGGGATTTCTGTTAAATCTCAAGGTTTATACTGACATGTTCTTACTTATAAATCAACGATGAACTTATCCAAAAAATGCGCTACTTCAAACTTTAAACTTCCGTTTGTCCTAATGATATAATGTCTTGCTTCCAATTGTGCAATCTCTATCTTCTTTCTCATTCCTAGACATATTTCATCTATGGATTTGATCATCATATCTATTTTTTTGAACTCGAGTCATTAAAGCAACTCATATATCCTCTAGCAAATTAATCAAGCTTTTTGATAGTGCTTCACAGATGAATCAATTAAATGTCTCTAATATATTACTATCAACATTCTCACACTTTGGGCTTATGCTAACAAATGCTTTCACAAAAGTGTCAACATTCCTTGCTTTGAAGTCATTGTAAGTCTTTTTTGATACATTCTTCAACTACTACATTATTTCATCAAATTCCACTTCCATTATGCAATTAATTGCTTGCCAAAATAAACTCCCGTATGGCCTTTATGCAATTTAGACCAATTGGCATACACATATTAGGCGCATTTTTAATGCTCTACTTCTATGAAGAGATTCTTCAATGCATTTACTACACCCTTAAAAAAAGAAAAACAAAACATTATAATGTAAGTATAATAATTTAAAACACATTTACTAATAACTAGTACCGATATCATAATTTTGACCTTTTGTTAATCGCTTACAAATGTCCATAAATTCCCACTAATGTTTAGATCATCACCAAGAAGACTTAAAACTAATGTCAAGATTGGTAATTCTCTCCTTCAACCACAACCTAACATATAGGGTATATCTGATTGTTTCCATTATGCCCAACTATAGCTAACAAAGCATCTCTAAGAACTATCTTTAAAAAACATCCATCAAGCCCTATTATTTTTTGACAACCATTAAGAAAAACATACTTCAATGTACTAAATTCCACGTAAAACCTCTTAAATATTGGTTGTCCAAACTTTTCATCAAGTTCATTTTAGATGATGAATTGGCCTTCTTTATCGATCCATCGTAATTCTTGCCCATAAACCACAATTTTGCATAATGTCCTTCAATTGATCCTCATAGCATCATAATAGCTTCTCATATAGCCCTATAACATTAAGATTTAGCCATTTGCAATGCATGCTTGCTTTGAAGATCATCTATCATCTTACTAATTGGCCAATTTGAGTTCCTCCTAAACTTGTGTAAAAATTGAATTACTATCCACTTCTTACTAGCTTGATTATTTCTTTGCACTTTCTTGTAAGTATGCTTGTTTTCTAATATCTTCACTGCAAAGTTTTCTCATTTCCAATTCAACTAGCATAAACCTTAAAAGGACGGTGTGAATCATAAATAATTTCCATTCTCACACTAGATCTTGTCATTGAAACATCATATCTATTTGTAATTGCATAATTTGCGATAACCTCCCTAAACTGAACTTCATCATTAAACTTCATGCCAACTTCAAACTGAAATTCTTCCATGCCCACTTTTGGATTAAAAATAACATATTTCTTCCTTCTGTCAGAGGCCTCGACACTAACCCTATTAACTCTCTACTTCTCTTTGCAGTAACATATTCTTTATCGTCAGTTGCATAAATTTCATCATCACCTATGTCATTTTCATATTCATTCATCTCTATAACAACAAAATCTTCACCATCTTGTTCTACCTGAACTTGGAATAAACCCTCTTTATTGTTGATATCATAATCAATTTTTCACCATCACTTTAGGGATTATCATAACCACTCTTATAATACATTTTAACATTGTAGTTCTTCAAGTTTTCCATGTGATAAAGCATTGTAACATGTCCTTATCATGGTGTAAACTCAACTCTTTCAAGCATCTCATTGACTCTTTTGTAAATTTGTAAAACATAGATACAACTCTATGCTCTTTATCTTTGGATACTCCTTTTATTACTAATATACTAAGTTCATCAACACCAATATCCTTCTTCCATTTGATCTTGCCTCAAACATATTTATTGTTTTTATTTCCTTCCAATACCACACTATAATGAAACTTAAAATTCACCATCATCTGTATTACAAAGAATTTTACTATTAGTTTCCAACAAATCAAAATTGCAAGCACCTCATCAAACCAAAAAGGAAATTAAATCGAAACAGGTTGTAGAATTTGATATAGAAAATAATAAAATACCAAAATTTAATATAGAGATAACAAAATATGAAATTTAATAGATAAGTATTTAAATTCCATATCATCTTAACTCTTTAATTCACCCACTATAGTTTGCAACTAAACTACTTATAGAAACTCAAGTAGGAACATTAATAAGGACAATTGAAAGTCTATATGGAGTAGTAAGAATAATAGAAGCATTATGCTTTTTTAAAGAATTAATAACCGCCATTGAAAAAAGTCAATCATGGAGCAATATACAATAGAAAATAGATGTATTGAAAAATTCAATTAAGAACTAAATGTAATCCCACCAACTGACTCGTAGGCACTGTAATAGGTAGGGGGAGCATGATAGTGATGGTGAACCTTCTAATAAGCATGAGAATGACAGTGAACCTTTTGATAAAGAGGTTAGGAGATTAGATAGAATTGATCTTATTATATATGCTCATAGAAAAAAATTTAAATACTCTACCCTGCAAAACGACAAACATAGTAGCCTTAACTCATTTTAAGTTAAGTAATCAATCTATCTTTCCTACTTATAATTCATTTTTTAAATTTTCTTTTAGTAACTTTTTGTAAGACATTCGTATGGTTGTTAAGAAAAGAGTTTGATCATATACTTAATATTCCATCTCTAAATTTATTTCTTTTAACTCACTATCTCCTTCCTATAGAGCAATCTTGGCTTCCTTAGATTCCGTGTCAATACCACAGGGACGGAAAAAAGCTATTAATGATCTTAATAAGAAAAAAACTATGGGGAAAAAGATGAAAGTTAGCTAAAAATGGAAGTTGAGAACTTGTTGATCTACCTTTCAATAAAAAAACATATAGGATTTCAATTGGTTCTCACTATGAAACATAGGGCAAATGACTTAGTTAAAGACTTAAACCTCAATTGGTAGCACAAGGGTTTAGTCATACTTATGTCATATATTACTCATAAATGTTTACACCTATGACCAAGATGAATTTAATAAGAATTTTTATATCATGTCCACTAATCTTATATGGGATCTTAACAATTTGACATTAAAAATGCTTCATATATGGTCAATTACAAGATGTTTCTAGAAAATAACAATCACAATAAATCAAGACATAATTAACTAACCAAAATCTATAACAAAACTAAACAAAATTCAACAGCAGAATAATTAATTATTGGAAAGAATTTGATCCAGAGAAGCCTACCTTTATTATTGATGCTTCGATAACAAGGGAGCAAAATAGGTTATTAGAAAGAACTGGAACTTCTTGAAATTGAATAGAAAAATGATAATATCTATAGAAGATCAAACAATCAAACTCAGCAACACTGAATTCAGGAAACATATGTTCTTTGAAATAACTTGCAGTGAACGGTGGCCAAGTGAATTCAAATTTCTTAATGTTTCGCCATCTAGTTCTAGTAATAGTACATATGAAGTTGAAAAATGTTAAATAATATCACCTATTGTAATCACTCTAACCAGAAATACTATAAAAAGCATAGCAACCTATTAACAAATTACATCATTAGATTAAGATTGAAAGAAATTTCAAGCATAGAAAACAACTACAAGACAGTCTTAGGTTTAAGAAATAAATTCATCAACTACGTGAATGTATTAGGACAAATTCATCCTAATAGTCACCCATTCCTCCTGAGCTTGAGCCACAAACCTCCACAAAGTAGACGTAAATAGCGACAATCTAACTTAGGGTTAAAGGAACTCACCTCCCAATTGCAGAAGACAGATATTCCCAATTGCACCCAACCACAAGACAATAGCGACACTCCAAAGAGAGTGACAGTCCACACACAATCGCAAGAGAGTAAGAGTTTAAATTAAATTTTAATAAAATCTTTAGATTTCAAGTTACAACTTTTTGCCTAACTTAATAACTAAAAGAGTAAATAGTTAGTGAGTTTCTGCAATACATAAAGTCGTTTTTAATTGTTTGTTTATCCCATTCAATGAACAATTAAGTGTTGTAACGACCTTTGTAGTTTGTATCCATAACCGGCGATGAGGTTACCCCAACGGGAATGCACAATATGATGTGAAAGCAAGAGACTGTTTCTTTAACTACTATATTCTAAGCGCGATCGGGGATGACGACAAATTGTTTCCTGACCGTCTGATTCATCCAACGGTTTCAATTTCACTTTAACCTTCACACGTTTAACGCATTCACAACCTTTCACCTTCATTTATTCTCGAACGTTCTTACGCATTCACAATGACTGTAGGTGGAATCGGAGACGTGGTTTGTTGTCCTGCGCTCTCCGATCTCCGAAGGCTCTCCTCCGCTCTCCAATCTCTACCTCCTGCCGCCTTCCCCCTCCTTCTCCTCTCTCACGTCCTTGCTTTTGAGTCTGATCACAAGGTACTGGTAGTCCTTTCATTTCACTCTTGCTTTTTGTGCATACTCTTGATTGTTGTTGTTGTTAAGGTTAGGGCTTTGGTTTCTATTGCTTATTCATGCGACATACCTTGCCATTTTTCTTTTGCTTTAGATCTAGTTTTGAGATATTACATTTCCCATTTTTTCCCCCATCATTTAGCACACGTTGGTTAAGCTATTCTACTAGATCTGCTCATCATTTACTCCATTTTTGTTTAATATGCTTTTCCAAATACCCATATCTGACACATTTATGGCGATTTCGTTCAAGTATTTGCCTTTTGTTTGTTTCTAGATTTCGAGGGCAACAAGGAATCATAAAGTTGTTGTCTTCAGGGTTCATGGGTTTTAGTTTTCATACGCTTGAAAAACGAGTTGATTCGATATTTACTTCTCTGGTTAAAGTCAACTCCATCACTTTGAGGGTGGTACCTTGAAGAAGGCCAGCGATTCTTCTGCTCTCGGATTTCTTGTCGTCAAAGATTTTGGTGATACAGAGTAAGAAAGCTTTCACTTATGATGCTAATTTCTGAAGATGTTTAATTATGTGTTTGATTGAGCTAATGTAAAGAGTTTCTAGTGAAGTCTGATTCTTCTTTCTCTGGTGTATTTACTCGCCGGCGATACCTCCAATCCATCTTGAACGACTAGTCGTTGCTGCTGGACAACATTGCAAAAACCTTAATGAACCGAACCACCTTCGTAGAAGCTCTGTTTGACTCCCTCAAGAATCCATCATTATGTAGGGTGTCGTAAAATTGGGGACAGAGAAGTTGGGGACCTTCTCTCTCCAATCTCTCTCCCTCGCATCTAGAAACATCTAATACTACGACCGCTGTAAATTTCTAATATGTTTTCAGTGCTATTTTTTATGTTTTGTTAATTTTCGGAATGGAACTTTGAGATGTTCTGCAAGAATGTGAAGAGACATGTAGTTGCGGTCGTGAATCTGTACAAGTTTATGCGATACACAGGAAAAGTGTTATTTAGACTGTAGGCGATTAACTTATAGAAGATTCTGGAGTTTTCTATTTGCTAATGAACGCGATATTTTAATTTAGTTCAACCATTAAAAAGGCTTGTGGTTGCATTTGCTGTGTATGGTAGGTTTAGTTTACACAAAAGGAAGGAGGCGCCGGCCTCCGGCTAAGGACTTGCTTAAGGATCTGAAGCCATCTCGCTCAACTCAGTAGATATGAACTGCATGATATTGGTTCTGAAGGCGAGGAATAAGAGGATCTCTGGAGTTTTGGTTTTTTGGTTCTCTTTTCGAGTCTAAATTGACAAGTTTAAGAGGTAAAGGGAAACACCATTTTTGGATTTGAGTGACTAATTTAAACGATGAGTGTCATTTTGCTATTCTCCTAATCTTTTGCAACACGAATTACTTGTCCCTGCAACTC
>JAOQMM010000004.1:2842764-2853055 GCA_027563515.1 Erythroxylum platyclados
TCTTTTCTTTTTACTTGTAATTTTTTTGGGCAGTTTAATGAAGAAGAAGGTGAAGATGTCGTGCAAGCCAGAAAAGCTCACCACCTCTCTCAGTCTCTGTCTCCCCTAGCATTAGTTCTCGCTTTCTGTTCTGGCTTGGTTCTCATCCAAATGGTCGGATGCTCGCGCTGTTCCCACCTCTATATTGCTTTTATTCTTCAGCTAACTCTCTCTCTCTTTTCTCCTCTTTTCTTCCCTTCTTTCTTTTACTCTGTTTTTTGTCTCACAGTTTGCTCAGGTTTCATAGGTAAGTCACAGTTGTGACTTGTGACTTAACATGTCACAACCATGACTTATATCGTCACGATTGTCGACGACGACACTCGTCCACTACTACCGGAGACAGTGCTCTTTCTCTGCTACAATCGACTGCCAACATTCAAATGTATTGTCTTGCTTGGTGTTAGGTAGGGTATATTAGGTATTACATATTTATCATTTACATCCCATCATAAACTCCTCAAATCAGAAATTTCTCATTTTTACTGTTTAGGATGGAATGAGATGTACTATAAAACCTCCTTTTCCATCTCATTTCATCATAAACCTTTCTCTCAAACGATAGAATAATATTAAATTTCATTCTATTCTATTAAAAAACTCCCAACCAAACATAGCCTTAGTTATATTTATAAAAAAACTAAATATAAAACTAATTAATTTATACACCAGTAGAGTTGTTTGCGAGTTTGATAATTTGTTTAATCAACTAATTCTTAAATTTAATTTTAAAGTCCTATCTAATTGTTTTGCTTTGGAAAAGTAAAGGACAAACTTGAAGAGGGTTGCAACTTGCAAACACCTCTCAATGCATTAGGCAAAAGGACTACTTATGAAGTGGTCCTAAACCATGATGGCCAAAAGATATGAAAATGAGAAAATATCTTAGGCCTTTTTACATGCATTGCAATTATAACCTTACGAAGCCGCGTGGGACAATCACTTCTCAAAAGCCTGAATTTTGGTACCAAAGTGAGAGGAAGAAGGACAAAGTGGAGCGAAAGCTAAGGTGATGCATTAATAATATTAAAAACTTATAAAGTTGAATAGTAAAAGTATTGCGTTCTCTTAATATAAGCTTAAAACGAAAACATTTAGTGATCTTCATAAACTATTTAAATTATTACAAACCATGGGTTATTCGATTTATAGGTGTAAAGTTGGTGAAAGATCAAAAGGGCTAAGCAGGAGTAGGGGTCAACGATACAAGTGGTGTGGCAAGCGTGGGGTGGCTCTAGCGAAAAGAGGCAAGGCCTTAGGCATCGTCATGCCATAGACCTCGGTGGTGTCAATGTCTTCAGGTCTTAGGCCTTCCAGTGGGGACCAATCAAAGCAGTGAAAGAGCCGAGCCAGTGCCATTAGCACCAGAGTGACCCCAAGCGGCGCGCCTGGGCACTTCCTCTTCCCAGCACTGAACGGCAGTATCTTGAAATCGGCTCCGTGGCTTATCTCCACTCGGCTCCCATCATTTAACCAGTGCCTCTCGGGCCTGAACTCCTCCACGTCAGCCCATATCTTGGTGTTTCGTCCCAGCCCATGTGTGTTGATGAAGACACGCGTCTTTGCTGGGATATAGTGACCGTTGATTGTGGTTGACCGGAGTGACTCGTGCGGTATGAGTAGAGGCCCGGCTGGGTGCATCCTGAAAGTCTCACGTACGACGCACCGCAGGTAATTCAGGTGGGTCAGGTCGTTTTCTGTTACCATTCGTTCTCTGCCAATCACAGTGTCGAGCTCTTGGTGTATTTTCTTAAGGACACGTGGATGTTTGATGACCTCCGCCATTGCCCATTCGTTGGTAACAGCTGAGGTGTCTGTGGCTGCAGCTATCATGTCCTACGCAAACCAATCATAAATTAAGAAACTGAGTAATTTATTTTAAAATTAATATAAAGCTAGGAAATTATACTTCATTAATCTTTTAGTAATTAACTCTGTAAAACCATTGCGGAACAGAACCTGAATTAGAGCTTTGATCTCTACATCATCCATGTGGTCTTTTCCATTCTCTCCAGGTAAGGACAAGAGGACATCAACAAAGTCCATGTTGTCTTTGTCGTCTTCCCCATCCTTAACATCTCTTGCCCTCCTATGTTCTTGGATGATTTTAGTGTGGAAATCATCCACCCTCTTCTCTACTTCTCTCATTTTCTTTTCACACCCGTAAGGATCAATCCACCTCCAGAATGGTAAATAATCTCCCAGATATATCACACCCAAAAGCCTAAACAACTCATGAGTTGCGTCCATGAACTCCATGGCCTCCTGTGGCCCAGCAGACTCAGCACCAAAATATTGCTTCCCCAGCAACATCCTGGTCACGTTGTTCATAGAAAACGCACCCAACACTTGTCTCAAGTTTACAGCCTTCCCTGTCTGAGATTGCTCCCAAACATCTCTCACCAAATGTCGGGCTTCCTCTGCTCGGTGTTTTGTGAAAGAGTCTAGCCTCTTAGTTGTCAGGAGGTGTTCCATGCAGATCCTTCTCATTCTCTTCCAATGTGGACCCATTGGGGCCAAGGCCACGTCGCCGCACCCATAAGCTAGATGGACGGCGGCGAGAGTCCGAGGGCGGGAGGCGAAGATGTCGTCTTGGCGGAGGAGTATTTCTCGGATGATGTCTGGGTCGTTGGTGGTAATGGCGTCGACGTTACCAAGCCTGAGGTAGACCAGTGGGCCATATCTGTCGCACAAAGAAGCCAGATCTCTATGAGGTCGAGGGCCCAACTGTAGAAGGTTGCCGAAAACAGGCCACCTTGGTGGGCCCGGAGGGAGGTTCTTGGATTTCTGGTCCAACGTCCAAATTCTCCACCGTCGTACCAAATCGGCGACGAACGTCGCAAAGAGGACGATTGCGCAAAAAGCGGCGGCATACATTATCAGAAGACTCTGGACGACATCGTTTCCCGAAGAAATATATATTTTTTAAGGTGTTATTTTATTAGGAAGGGTTGAATGTTCTTTCCAAGTCTTTATAGCGGAACGATGGTCAACTTTTTCGCAAGTGATGCACACGGTTGGAATGGTACTCCTAATTTATATGGCCATGCAAGCTACGTTGTGGCCTCAAAGAAATAGAATTCGCATGAGTCCATTCTATTTCTTTGTCAAACTATTTCTACATCCATGCTTGCTTAATCATTCGAATGATCATTGTTGCTTTCTAACCAAAGGAGTCGAGGACCTTGAATGGCTTATGCCTAAACTTTTTGTCATAATCAAAATAGAGTCTATGTGCCTTTCTTTTATGCATTTCGTCCCAAGTCAATTGTTTCATTAAGGTTGAAGTTCTGACTGGTGTTAAAGAAATAGAGTCAACTGATTTCTGAATAACTGACCTGGTGAATTTCATTGTTGATTTACTTGATTATCCTTCATTCTTGCAAGGCTAGTAAGTTCCTTCAATAATTTCAATTTGAACATCTGAATTCCATCTGTTACCCCTGTCTCGAATCTTCTTATGAATATCCCGACCAATGAACTTTTGTGTCCAACCTTTGCATCCAATTTCTTAACCTCTCAAAAATTTTTCCTTATTAGGATGACATTTTCGACCTAACCATTGTTTGACCTGAGTTAGCCGGATCGCGAGCCAAGACCTGTTGGCCGACCTTCAATATGCAAAACGGCATTATTTTTAATAAAACGATACAATTTTGTTACAAAATTAAAAAAAAGATAGACAGGTCAGGTCGGCCTAGTCTGTTCTGTGGCTCGTCGAGCCATAGCGAGCCACGGGTCAGCAATTACCAACCTGCCCGACCTATTGCTATCCCTATTTTCTGGTAAACTCATGAGTAGCAAACTTACATTATTTTTGACAATGCCTCATTGAAGTCCTTACAATCTGTAGGACTGACTCTAGCATATAGTTCTTTGATAAATAGTTACAATGTCTCCTCCTTTGCCTTCTTTCTTGTAAACCTAGCATAGTCATCGTCACCATTGATTTACTTCACCATCTAGATGGAAGAAATTCAAGAACACTTTCTATGTTTTCTTTACATACATTGATATTTAAAGAATTAGTCCACTCGAGTGAATCATTTAGTCGGGTTATCATCAAAGTATCTAAGAAATTCGAGTTTGGCTAATTTGGAAGAAAACAAAGGTGACGTAACTTCCATATTCTCATTTAACTCTTCTTTGTTAAGGTGCGTTCAACCATTATTATTTTTATTGAACTCTTTTTTATTTGGAAGTATAGCTTTATGTGAATTTATTGAACATTTCTTTTATTTGATAAAATTTATTTTTTATTTCAAGCTGATGCTATCTTGAAGTTTTCTTAACATTGCTTTAAGATTTTTAAGTCTTTTATATTTCCGATTCGTCCTAGATACAGCCATTCTGAGAGTTTTACGTTGTGTTTGTTTCTTAATCAAAAACAAGGCAAACAACCAATTGGTTCCATGGTCTAGTGGTCAGGACATTGGACTCTGAATCCAGTAACCCGAGTTCAAATCTCGGTGGAACCTATTTGTTTTCATCTACAATTCTCCTTTTTTGTTTTTGGTTTTTTTTTTTTTTTTTGAACCTCCGACACATCACCCTGGAATGGAGAGCTGACTGTTATGTAGTAGTTAGTTCAGTAGTAGAGTATCAATTCAATCTAATCCCTAGACAGTAGCTATTCAAAACGCTACCCTTGCTCTATTCCCATCCCATCTGTTCAAATGGAGCCCGAACTACAAGAAAATATCAAAAGAACAGTCGTTGACATTCTAGAAAAGGCCAACTTGGACGAAATAACGGAGTTCCAAGTCCGACTCACCGCGTCGGAGCGGCTCGGCATCGAGCTCAACGATATCGAGCACAAGATATTTGTGAGAAACGTGGTTGAGTCCTTTTTGCTATCTGTGGCTGAGACAGACGCCGAGATAACTAACGGAGGCTCTACTACTTGCATGCTAGAGGACACCGAGGAGGTTGTGCAAGAGCAGCTCGATTCGGTGCCCAGATGGGAAGTTGATGGCGACGGTAATCGCGTTATTTGCAAGGTTAAAACCCTAAATTTTAGGTTTAGAAATTCGTTTTCTTTTGGTATTTTGTTTGTTCTTTGTGTTTGATAGACATTGTTCAATTTGTATAGCTATCGAATAAAAGAACCGTGACAGTTCAAAAATTCAAAGGAAAATCTTACGTATCCATCAGAGAGTTTTACCTGAAAGATGGAAAGCAGTTCTCTTCTCATAAAGGTGATTAGTTTTAATTCATACATTCTCGTTAGTTCATGACTTTGTCCTTTAGTTTGGTCTTAGTGGTTATGCCTCATAAAACCTTTCTTTCTGCTACGTGTTTGCAGGAATTAACTTGCCAACTGAACAATGGTCTACCTTAAGTAATAGTATCCCTGCAATAGAAGAAGCCATCTCGAAGATACAATCGAAGTTAAGGTTGGTATGTTAACTTTTGGGCTTTTGAATCTGTTCAATTGTGCCTGTTAATTTGATTGTACCTGCGAAACGGGCATGATCTCTAAGATTTCAGTTCCTACTGTAGCTTGTAATACTTTGGTGCTTTCTTCAGATGTTATGGTTGTGTGGGGAATGCATGTTAGCTTGGCGGCTGTTTAATTTGAAAATTTTAACGTAATTTACTGCAGGTCTGAAAATGATGGTGAACAAACTGAGCACACCACAAATCCAGTTCCGACTCCTGATTCTCAAGAACTTCTCACTGTCAAGGTCAGCCGCTTTGATGGGAAGAATTATCAATCGTGGGCAGCACAGATGGAACTGTTTTTGGGACAGTTAAAACTTCGGTATGTTCTCACTGAACCAAGACCTAGCATTGCTGTAAGCCAGGAAGCAAACAATTATAGTCAGGCCAAAGTTGTTGAATGCAAGTGGTTTAATGACGACTTGATGTGTTGTCATCACATTTTAAGTTCATTGTCGGATTCTCTTTATTTGAAATATTCAAAGAAGGCAAAGAATGCTAAAGAACTTTGGGAAGAGCTAAAGTTGGTTTATCAGTATGAAGACTTTGGAAGTAAATTATCTCAAGTTAAGAAATATATTGAATTTCAGATGGTTGATGACAACCCTATTCTTCAACAAGTTCAAGAACTCAATGGCATTGCAGACTCCATTGTTTCTACAGGGACTTCCATTGATGACAGTTTTCACATCCGTGTTGTAATTTCGAAGCTTCCACCATCATGGAGGGACTTCTGCACACAGGTCATGCGTGATGAGCATATTCCATTCTGGATGTTAATGGAGCGTATTAGGGTTGAGGAAGAGGCACGCAACTTAGACACGCAAGGGGAACCTTCAAATTCTGTTTGTTGTTACACCAAAAACACTGGACCAAGGATGAAAGACATGAAGCGGACAGGGTTACATTGGAAGAGGCCAGAAACAGAGAACCACTACAATGCCCCTGTCTGCAATTTCTGTGGGAAGAAGGGACACATTTCTAAGTATTGTAGAAACAAGAAGTTTGACACTGAAGCCGGTGACAAGGCTGACAATGAGAATTCCCATAGAGTTGCAGGTGTAAATATGTTGTACAGAGCAGAGTAGCTGCTTGATGTAAATTATGATCAATGGACAGTTCAGATCTTCTTAGACTTATTGGAAACAGAGGTACAATCTAATTCTTTTGAGGGCGGAAAGAGGAGGAAATGGCGTTTGCAAGAGCTGTTCCTCCTCCATGATGTAAAATTGTTGTAGTTACTTCCCAGCAGAGTTTGGGGGACTCCCTATGCCTCGTCCGAACAATAAAAAGTTTGATGAGTGATAATTTCTTACAAAACTATAGTTCAGTCTTGTACCTAGGATGACCTTTGATGAGTGCGTGCTCCCGTCTGCAATTTGTACTTACTGATCCTAATTAATGCCAATTTGATTTCTTCCTTTGCTGATGCCTCTTTTCTATACATTATATAACCTGTATAATTTGATCCAAATGAATTACAGGGACAAGGACGAAGATTTTCCTCTTTGGTTTGAAACAAAATAAGATGGTAACACCTAACAACCAATAACTACGAGATGGTTATCGTTGTAGGTGACCAAGTAAAACTGTCAGCACTATGCTAAGGCTACTGCACAGCTCATGAAGACCTGCCATTACAAGCTCTTCAAGAGAATCGACGCCCTCTTGCATGTATCAGAAGTTGGGTTGGAGATTTTTCTGGTCCAACAACTGCTGTTCAATTTGAAGATTGTTACCGATTAGCAGCCAACTACAAGGGTTGTCCATCTAAGTAAATATAAGCACCATGGAGGTCTGGGTTCTTGATTCTGTTCAAGTCTAATCACGTGGGGAGACATTAGGCCACAGGGATGCAGACTAGCTAGCTGACCACGTGATCAATAAGCCTAGAGCCGGCCCTAGACTAGACGGTGTTTAGTTTAGTTCACGACTGAGTATAACAGTTCTTCACCCAAAACTTCTCGTGGAAATTTTCAGGTTCAAAGATGGCGTGACCTGACCACAAAATTGTTGTTGCCAACTTATGGAGTATAGTGGCTCCTGTCTATGAATTTCCAAGCATATTGGTCAAAACAATTACTTACATACAACAAATTGAAGAAAAGTCAAAATTTTTAAATTTGCAAACCGTAATTATAATTGCGAAAATAACATTACAGTTTTACCTCGTATTTCAGCGGGACCCTTATTAAATATTGTTGTTTATATAATGCAACCCTCAATTAGTAAATTAAAATCTTGAAAGAAATGTTCAAATGTCTCATTATAAAGAGACTCAATTCAATCGTGGCTCGAGTGTAGACATATTTATATCTTGAAGGTTTAATTTGTGACTGTGGGTGGCCTTTGGGTACTTCTAAAAGCTAAAAGAAAGAGGTCTAAAAGCAATAAATAGAAGGAAATAAAGACGACAATGAGGTGATAGGGGACAGAAGCTAAAGACTAAAGCAACGTATGGGCTTGGTGGCCCCTTTATTAGGCCATTTGCTTCTTTCTCCTTGAAAAAGCTCAACTCAAATAGTCATGTTTCATTGTTGTCCCATACATACCATATGATCCTTGCACATGTCCATTGTCCAAATCTTTATCATAATAATGGTACAAATTATGTCCATTAGGGCGTGGCCCATAGGAATGTGAAAACCCATATGAGCGAGTACATCTTTATTTTAAGGGTTAATTATTAAAAAAACTCAAATTTTTGTTAATTTTTTAATTATAACCCAAACTTTAAAAAGTAACAATAAAATGTCTAAACTTTCAATTTTTTTTAATTTCAGCCTGAACTTCAAAAAATCGCAATAAAATATTCAAACTTTCAATTTTTTTAATTATAACATAATATTAGTATTTCTGTTAAGTTTGTTGATGAGACTTATCATATGTTTCAGAAACCTTAACTATTAATACACGTCAGCCAAAATTAACACAATAGATAAAGATTAATAAAACAACGTCAATTAATCACATAATTAAAATGATGTCGTTATTTAAAAATAACCTAAATTAGATTATGCGGCCTCAACGACCTTACGCTTTGATTTCAGTTTTTTCCTTCGTTTTCAGTTTATTATCTCGACGCCATAATCCTTCGATTGTCAGATCTCACATTAAGAGCATCAGGAAAACGAACTAAAAATAAAGAATTTACTGGTGCAGTATGTTGTAATGCAAGAGTAGTTTGGGCATCAGAAGAACAAACAGAAAACAATAGGCTGAGGACATCGGGAGAACAACAGATAACGTCGAGCTAGAATTGAAAAAAATTGAAAGTTTGAACATTTTATTGTTACTTTTTAAAGTTTAGGAGGTATTTTAATGCTACTTTTTAAAGTTCGGGCTATAATTGAAAAATTAACAAAAGTTTAAGCTTTTTTTAGTAATTAACCCTTATTCTAAATTAATAATAAATTTAACTTAAAAATTTTTAAATGTCGATTTCTTTATTTATAGTATTTTAACAGGTTAATAAATTACAAAATTATAAATTTTTATAGATTTCTTATTTTAGAATATAATCTTTAAATATTTTTAATTAAATGTCTAAATTTTTAAAAATCATATAATTCAATTTAAAAGATTATGCCTGTTTATATTTTATTGATATGATTAAATATAAATAATAATATTAAAATATTACGTGACATCTTATATTTTTTAAAATATTAAGTCACAAAAATATCATACAACTAGATTAAGAATTATTCGACCAGTTTAACATAAGAAAATCTTGAGTCGATTAACTTTTCAGTTCGATTTTTAATTTTTTAGTTTGATTTAGTTTAATAATTTTTTATTATTAAAAACTAATTAGTTTATTAATTAATTAGTTAATTTTCATAAACTAATCAATCTTTATAAACCAAAATAAACCAACTAATTTTTGTTTAATAGTCATTTTCAGTTAAACTTTAAATTTTTTAATAAATAAGAACAATCATTTTTAAAATTTTTTAATTTTATTCAATTTTTAACCGATTTTATCACTGTCTAATACCGATTGAGTCTCTTAAACCTTAAACATTCAATTTTAAAAACATTTATTTTAAATGTCATTATTTTATTTAGTCAATTAAGCTAGTAAAATATTAATAAGTGAAAGAGAATAAATTCTATCCGATTAATTATTAGATTTGAACTGAACCTCCGGTAGAAATTGTAAATAATTGAAAATTTCTTGAAAGAGCGAGGGGTTAAATGATGCTTTTAAACTTCTTAGATTAGATTCTCTATGGATTAAAATCTATTTGGAATTGTAAAAGATATTATGAGCCGATTGACTTGAGTCTGAATTCTGAAATGTATGCAGCTTTCACCCGCCATTTTCAAAAGAGTTGCAAAACAGTCAACAAACGGTCTTTTCACACTTTCTGTAAATTTTCAAAGTCGTACCACACCAACGGCAGCTCTTTCCTTCAATGCATACACATGGACCACATGCTTTTTTTTTGTCATCTCACATCTCATTGGTCCGACCTCACGGACCTTACCTGCAAGTGCAACGCGGATTCCGATGGACCACCAGAGAACAAGTTGAAGTTCCTTCAATGCTCGAGTTGGCAAATTTATTCGAAATTTCCCAACTTTTACAAGTCTTAATTCGATTTCAATGACCTTTAGCCTCTGTTTGGTGCGATGGTTAGTAATGGAATGGGATGGAACGTAACATACTTTCATCGTTTGTTTGGAGGTTTTATAATGGAAGGGGATGGAATGGAAGGATTTCGGAGGTTACAGGTTTACATTCCATTCCATCCTAATAGTTAAAAATATGAAACCCCCAAATCGGGGGTTTCCGGATGGAATG
>JAOQMM010000004.1:2880591-2892305 GCA_027563515.1 Erythroxylum platyclados
TGAAGCTTGCTTTCAGTTCTACTTATCATCTGCAAAGCGATGGACAGATGGAGGTGATCAATCGCACTATGGAGATGCCGACCTGTAGTCAGCCCAACCCGGGCCAAACGCGAACCGGGCCGAGCCGCGAGCCAAATGCCATCCCTAGAAGGGTGTAAGAATATCGGTGTTGTGTGCTTCGCTACTATCCTATCCAAATAAGACAAAGCTTGATGATAGCCTAGGCCCTACTCTCTAGCAGATTGATTTGAATATTTAAGAAAAAATACTAAAGATCGAGTGTTGTTAAATTGTTATTTATTTTGCAAAGGAATGCACATGATGACTGATGTCGTCGTCCTATTTAAAGAATAACGGCAGTAAGGACCAAAAAACAAGTGACAACGAATACGATATAACAAATTATTTGTCCTTTCAATCAAGGACCATCCGATCCATTTTGGCCCACAAATTTGATACGATTAAAACAGACCTTCTAATTGGCCAGAGGATACATACATCCCATTGTGGGCATAACCTATTGTGTATAAGAACTCAAATTAACGTTGGCGTTAGGTCCACACCAACTAAATATAAATATATATATATATATATATCTTGTTTAGTGGATAATAATTAATTGCATTTTCTCAATTTTTAATAACTTATAAATTAAGTTATATAAATTTGATCTGAATAAAAATAATAAAATGACCCTATAAAAGATTTAGATTAATGGCCGAAGTTTAGAAAAAAAGGATTCCGATGTGGATCGGACCCATATCTGGCTTGTGATGGGGAACCAATATAGATGATATATAAAGAGGTTAAGATCTCGTACAGTTGCTCATCTCATTTGTGAACGTAAAGTTACTCTGATCCATTTAAGGATTCACGTTTTGAGAAAACTATACAAAGATGTTGATCGCGTTCCAGTGTGTAGATCCTGTGAAGATGGCGGGGGATTCATACTCGTTTCGTCCTCAGAAAGCTCATTTGAAATTCTGAAATCGAAATTAGATATTTTTCACATTTTTTCGTGTATTTTCCTTTCATGTTCGATCTGGGACATAGTATTAAAACTCATGTTGGTTGGTGTGGACCTAACTTATATAAATTTGTATATATTTATAAAGATAGATAGAATTGTGGTGTTTGAGTATGTGAGGGATCTCTTTTAAGATTTCATTTTTTTTATTTTCTTTTAAAATTTATAAAATACTTTATCATATGGAATTTTTTAAATAATATTTCTTTTAAGCTTATGCTAAATTGTTTTAATAAAAATTATTACGTGACTTACTAGTTCATAAATGATAATTTGTGTAATTATTAATAGCTACTTTATTTTAATCTTAAGACAATTTTACAAAAATTTACTAAAAGATTATTTATCACATGCTATATGATTTGTAATTAATTTTATAAATTAAGAAAGATAAAAAATTTTATTAAATGCTTATAAATTGCACCTACTATCTAAATTAATACATGAAATACTATTAATTCTTATAAATAAATGGATTTAACTCATTTTCAAAAAATAAAAAAAGTTAAGTTAAATCTTAGACCATACGTCTCAGTGAGATTTCAACTAGGTATTGACGATAATGATGAAAAAAGTTAAGTTAAAAAATATTTCAAAATTTTGACGAGACTCTGGTTAAATATTCTTTTGAAAAATGTCACGATTATAAAAAGATTAGATTGCAATTATAATAAACTTATCAATATTGATTTGTAATTCTTATATATGGAAGTTTTTTTTTTTGTAGCCTCATTGACTGATGGATGCTTTATGAACAACAGAATAGGAGACCTGAAATCTTAACCAAATTCTCTTAACCTTGTTAAAACGAAACTAGATGCTCTGTGTCCTCAATCTGTGCTACACGAATTACCCATAGCATCTACGGCACAATAGATCCAACTCATGCCTTTAATGTTACTTGTACTGTTGCTGCCATTCTAGACGAAGCTCAGTAGAGCTTTGTCATAAAAGCTTATTCCAGACTTTACCAAATATCCCACCAACAACAACGCCTACGAATGCCTATGGTTAAAAGTTGAAAAGAAGTAAATTCTGTTTCTTTGATCGACATCCTTAGTTTTGCTTATACATTCTCTAGTTCATCTTGTCCAGTTGGATGTCTGGGGGAATTTACTAGGTTGTAAAATGGAAATTTACTACAAGTTTGGTTCTTCCTAGGAGTGAAGTGGTGGAGGAAACTGACATCTCTGAAGGTGAGTGAGATTGAGCAGATGAAGATTTTTTATGGTTGGAGGAGATCTTTTGAAGAAAGTGAATTTAATTTTGTGGTCGCGACATATAAAAATCAACATCTCTTCGTTGTCATTTGTTAATGGACTGGCTGTAGTATTAATGTTGTTCAACTGCACATGTTCAGTAGTTCACTCGAGGGACTCAAAAGTTAAAAGAGTTTCCTCATTGATAGTTTCCTGTTATTCCCGTAAACTTCTAGTTAGGGTTTCCGAGTAAATCTTCATTCATATCTAAAAACACAGTCGTTATGAATTCTCTTCTTCTCAGAAGAACATATCATAAAAGATGGAGATGCCATAAGCAACTGGTTCAGGTTTCTTTAGAAATTTCATGTTAGCTTAAATGAGCAGGAATTTATGTGTGTAATGTTATGATAAGAAATGAAAGGTCTACATTAGCACAATGACAATACATATGTCTATTTCATGCATGCTTGATCACGAGATTGTTTTCTGATGTTACATCGTCATGAGCTTTCTGGGTTTAAGTTTTGGAGGCTTCTACACAATTAACTGTTTGACAATGAGAGTCAGGAATCAGGATTGACAATGCCTCTTATCTTCAAACTCTACGGACAATAGTTGTTAATTATGTATTTCCAATAATTCATTAATTCATACGTAAAATGAAATATTGGATTCAAGTAATAATATATTTATAGAATTTAAGTGTATAAAATTTAATTATAGAATAATTAAAATTTAAAAATAGAAGGATTATATGATATTATTCTATTTGATATAATTTTTGAATATTAAATAAGTAATTGCATTTTGATTATATAATTATTAATGTATTTGTTATTAAATGTTCAAAAACTATGTTCATAAATATAAAAGATATGCTCATAAATATAAAAAATCATGTCAAAAATTAACATACTCAGTACACAAAGTTTCCTGCTTTGTGAGAGTCTGGGGAAGGTTATGATGTACGCAACCTTCCCTTTGCATTTTTACAAAGAGACTGTTTCTGTAATTTGAACCTGTGACCTTATGATTACAAAGTAGCATGCTCACCCTCATATAAAAGATCATGTAATTCTTTTAAATATCATTCTTCATTTGTTCTATCAATTAATAAATTATTATTAGATATATTTTTAAATTGATTTAATCGGTATTTAAAAATTTAAACATTTAATTAAGATTTATAAAAATTTTAAAATTAACACTTTTGAATTTGTTATCTAAAAGACAAATTCATAATTGGTACAAAATAAGTGTATCTATTAATGGGCCTCATGGGTCCAAATCAATTCTTGTTCTAATAGCGCCAAAAACAGATAATCAAATCTCATGATGGGAAGATCAAACCACAAAAAGCCCATAAAAGAGGAAAAGCTATTCACCATTATCTCGTGCTACCGTCCACCATGTGAACCATCCTCCCAAACCCAAACCGAAGCACAAAAGCTACACCAACCCCACCTCCTTAGACCTCTTGAAAGCGATCTTACCTGAAAGGGCAATTTCGTCACTCACTGTCCACCACCAGACCAGAGTCTATCATCACACAATACCCCCACGCGCCTCACTAAGACTAGACTAACCTATCATCGTTCTTAAATCAGACTCGTTGCGTTACGATTTTTTCTAATTTAAACATGTGATAATTACGGATTACAGACAAAACGCGAGTGACGTTTGTCGCATGCATTGGAGGCACTTGGGTCACAACTCACAGGCCAGCCACTTCAGAAATCAAGGACATTTCTGTAATTGTGTCAACCGGCACGACTATAAATGTACGTCGCGACATCAGAAGCCAGCGGTTCCTATTGTAAATGGAGCAACAACCATACACTGAAGATCATGAACCGACCACCACCGCGTCTCCTCCTCCTCCGCCTGTTACAAGCCCAGCGGCCCGGCCGAGCTCCGACACTCCTCGAGGCGGTTCCAAACATCCGGTCTTCCGCGGAGTCCGCAAACGGCGGTGGGGCAAATGGGTATCGGAAATTCGAGAGCCTCGCAAGAAAACACGCATTTGGTTAGGCTCCTTTCCAGTGCCTGAAATGGCTGCTAAAGCCTACGACGTCGCTGCGTATTGTCTCAAAGGTTGTAAAGCTCAGCTTAACTTCCCTGACGAGGTCAACGACTTGCCTAGACCGTCCACGTGTACGGCCAGGGATATTCAGGCCGCGGCCACTAAAGCAGCATATGCGATTATCACGTCGATGAAAAAGACCGCGTCAAGCAGTGACGGTGACGGTGAGGAGGGAGATACCGACGATTTTTGGGGCGAGATTGAATTGCCGGAATTAATCAACAATGGCCGCAGCTGGAACTCTTGCTGTTGGAGCTTCGCCGGAGATTCCACGTGGCAGGAAGGAGAAGCTTTGCACCACAATTCCATGGCTTGTCTCTGAGGTGCATGTAGAAGCTTATGTTATTCTGGCGACTTAATCTTATGTGTTGTTAAGGTCTTTTAAATTTAATGTACATCGAATTCGGGATAGTTTTAATCTTAATCTCTGAATAATTAAATGTTAGAGAGTAATTTGTTTAACTTATGTAGCATTTTTCATTTTTCTGATGTCTTCAATCCAATACGCTAATTATGATTATGTTAAAAGCACAAAATGTTCCAGCTCTTCCTTACAGAAAAAAGAGTAGGTGATAGTGCATGTCTGAAAGACCACTGCTCACAAATTTCTCAATGTGAGTTAAACGTTGGAAAAATACAAGTACCAACTCAAACAAATTATTGAAAATTTTTGAATTATTCCTAATGTCATAGATATTGTTATTTTCATTAAACTATATCCAACTTATTTTTTTTCCAAGTATAAATATATACATTTACGTGAGAATATAAATTGAAAAATTTTGATTGTTCAAAGATTGTTAATTACAAAGATTAAGTAATACCTTAATCTCGTATACAAATTCTGTTTTACACTTTTAACAATAAAAAGGTCTTGTTTGGTAAACGGATAATCAGCTAGTTTTTGGCAGGTTGATAGGTATTTGACTGTTTGATTATGTCAAACTGTTGATAATCATGGTGGTAATCAACTTATTGGTTTGACGCATTAAATCCAATCAGTTGTTCTTGAAAATGCTTCTATGAGGAGTATTTTAAAGTAACACCCTCAAAGTTATTTTATACATAAAAAGTTAATATTAAATAGTTAATTTTATCAAACATCTTTAAATAAACAGCTAATGTTATCTGCTGGTCAAACCAACTGATATAATCCACTGTCAGCTAATCGTTAATAGAATCAACTAACAACTAATGCAATTCGCTGATTGTGTGAAATTCTTCTTTGTGTCCCCATTTTGTAGAAAAAAAATGATGGCATCTAGTGGAAACAGTAGAAATTGTTTATACCTTGAATTAATTCACTCTCATAAAAATAAACTTAAAATATTAGAAAAAGTAAATTCCTCTTAAACTTGTGTTTCTATTAAGATAGGTTGTATAAATTTAAAACCAGATTGAGTTTAAATATAAAATTGGTTAAATAATAAGAAAAATAGAAATTTGGACTTATATTAGATATTTTAAACTAAAAATTTAAATGAAAATTAAATTTTAAATATTAAATTTAATTCGAATTTTATATCAATCGAATCAAATTTTATTTGTTAATTTTAAATGGTATCGGAATAATCTTTTTCACCAACTAGTATTTGCTCTCAATTTATACATATCACGAGTTTTTAACTTCCATGAGAGCTTTTGCTTGCTTAACCCAACACTGTTAGGTTTCGTAACAAGCTCACCCTCTCACTTTTAATCATTTCCGAAAGCAATAGCCAGCCACTTACTCCTAATCCAGCGTAAGCAAATGCTACCCAAGCGTGGCTCACTAAAACGACTACTTGCTTTCGGAACCTAACGACATCTTGGCATTTATCAGAAAAGTAACAACACCAAACTTTCGGGATCAATCATATTCATAGGTGCGTTTTCTTGTTGTCTATGAAGAAAATGGTGAATAAATCGTACCTAAATTTATGAGCAAGAAATGGAAGACTTACAACAAAGAACGGAAGATGGAAACTAAATCAAATAAAATTTTCACATTATTCAAATAAGTCAATCAAGGATCATATCCACTTTATAAAATTTATGAGTTTAAACCATCATTAATTAGTAATTACTCGTCTAAGAAATCTACACATATATTTATATATTACTTTCCATACTTTTATATTAGATAGTATAGATAATTAAAAGAATTATATTACTTTAATCAGTTTATGAATTTTGCAATAAAAATATGTATATAATTATTTACTGCAATGCATGTACGTTTACATGTCCATATGTATTTATAATTATGTATGCACATAAGTGCATAGTCTAAAATTCTAATAATCTCATATATATATATATGTAACCATAACCAAATAGTGATTAATTATTTCAATAATAACAACCCATCTCATAATAAATAGAGTGACATCGAATCAAGTCTTTGGACAAGAATCAGCTGACAATTGGTTATTTTGTCGTAGTAGTCAATTATTAATGTGAAGATCAAATCAAGTACTTAGCCTTCCTTTTGGTCGATTTAACACTAATAATGAACACCTAATAATCATCACTGATCCATTACTACATGAGCAAGTAAATCTCTGCCATACATTAGTCTTCCTTTACGCGAACACGGTGCTCGCATCAAGAAAAACACACCGTCACTTTAATAATTCACAATCGAAAAGTTTTCTAACTAGAGGTTACTTTAGATCGAAGTGAAGAATCAAGCATATTTAATTTTAAAATTGCTTAAAATTAATCCCTAACCATAAGCAAATAAAATATATGCAACATCAAATAGGCATAATTAATCCATGTAAACAAAAACATAATAAACTAAAATTATGATTTTGTTTCAAATAAATTATTCCCAATAATAATAAATATGCCACAAAATAAAATTATAATTATATTATTGTACCATAAAAATAATTATTAGGCAATGAAATAAATAACAATAATGACAATAATAACAAGATTACTATTGTTTTTGTTGTGAAAATTAACAACAAATACTTATAGCCAATTATAATCAAATCAATAAAAAATTATGGAAACCAAATTACACGTGGGCCCATAAATGCCATACCGTGGATTTTAAAAACTTGAGCCTGTAAAAACCAAGTTGAGCACCAAATGCAAATGGAAGGCTTATTTCGTACAGGGCCCACTTGTAATAACAAATACAAGACAAATAGTATTTTTAAAAGATTATGAACAGCGCCATCTTCTTCGTCCCTTTGACGTACACTTATGAATTTTTTAAAGACTTTGCAACACAATTCATCACAGATAAAATTTAAACATAGATTTTAACCAAATTCAACCATAATCACCATAAGCTGATGAATTTTTAGCCTGAATTATTATATGAATATAATCATTATCAAAGCTTCAAACAATCATTACAAAACTATATTCAAATACTTCTACGGTAAGATTTGCTCTATTACCACTTGAAGAAAATGGAGAATAAATCTTGCCAAGAGTATTTTTTGAGAAGAAGAAATATGACAAAAATGTACCTGAATCCATGAGTGGGAAACGGAAGAGTTATCACAAAGAAGAAAGAATTCCAAAGAATACAATTTTTTGATTGAATAGTATTGAAAATTCATAAGTATATTCATTTACCTCATAAATAAACATGAATAAAGTAAGTTATATGTAAAGATAGAGCTCATAACCCAATGTTTTAAAGTTTTAAGTTAAGATATGATATCCTAGTTGTATATTGGTTCATTAGTTTCGATCTAACTTATCCCTACGCTGCTTCCAAACCCTTAATTAGTATTAGAACTAGGTTAATAAAGTCTAATGAATAGAATAATCCGAGGGAGAGATATGTCAAAGTCTGGAAGATATGCTCATTTAGATTCGGTTCAATTTTTTCCCAAATACATCATTTAAGGATCATACCTATTTTATAAAACTTATTTGTGTGATTACTTATTTAATCTATCATTAATTGGTAATTACATTCTTAAGAATTCTACACGTATATTTATATATTAGTTATCACATTTTTATATTAAATGACATGAACCACCAAAAAAATTAGATTACTTCAATTAAATTTTTAAATTTTATAATATAAATATGTATACAATTAGTTACTATAATACATGTAGGTCCTAAAAATCCATATACATTCATACACCCCAGCATTCGAACAGTCTCGTGCTCATCATCATTGCTGGAGTTGTTCCCAAAACGAGTTGTGAAGAAAAAAGGCCATAGAGCTGCTGAATTATACTGATGAAATCTTGTGTATATGAATGGGTTAAGGTTCCAGTTTCAGCAGATGGAACGTTAGGCGTGAGAGCTGTGAGCTAAAACTGGGGTCATGTAATTGAAGAGTGTCCCTCAGCCGTACATGTATTCATCACCATGAAAGTTGCTCGACGTTGATCCAATGGTCGCGACTCACCCTTTAACAGTATCACTCCCTTTTCTTCTTCCTTTTTTTTTAATTTCAATAATAAATATAAATAAATATAAGTCCCACATTTATTAAATTATTCAATTTTCGTATGGATTAAGAAAATAAATAAATCTACAATTTATAAGTTGAGATATTGATCCACAACTTGTATACGATTGTTTCTCTAAAAAATAAAAATTATGGAAAATTAGTACAGTATTAGAACCGATATGTGTACAATTGAACGAAGCCATTGTCTCTTGCGTCATTATTATTATCATCAATATTAAGTGAAAATTTTACTAAATTACGAGATTTAAGAAAATCTGATAATAAGCAGCAGTTAATAAAAATGTTGTCTCTTTCAATCTAATTATTTTAAATTACCAGGGTCTGTAACCTGAGGACAGCCATCAGTGGACTGGTTGCATTCCATAGATTTAACACCTTCAATCTTTCTCAAAAAGTTTTTAAAATGACTAACTTCACCGATTTAAACAGATTTGCTATTGTTTTTGATAACTTACTAACTTTTGATCCAAACCAACAAAATACATGGGACATTAGAAAGAAAAAACGGTGTTAAAATCCTCATTCCATTTCCGTACAGACAACGATTAAAATGGCAGCTTGTGGAACGTACCAGTAGTACCGTAAATGCAAGACAGGAACACGTTCATACTTGGTAGAGTGTGTATAGATCAATTGTCCAGGACATACCTTTAATATGTGAAAAAGTTGGCGAGACATGCGCTGTATAGATATATGATTATTGGTGTTTGGACCACGAAGCCAATATTACCCACGTTGTCAATGCTAAGGACAGTGATTCATGAACTGTTACGTCCTTCGCTGGTCTATTTTAATTTTTAATCGTCGACAGCCTCCCCTTTTGTTGGGCACACCGTACACACAGACTTCGAAAGCTCCTCAGCCACACAGTTGCTCCGAGGATCTGTCATCGAATAATACATTCCTCTCCTAGACACAGGCATTATCAGATTGCGACCGGTCCTTACGTCCTTGAATGCAAAAGGAACGTAGGCCTTGCATTGACAACACTTGAGAATATACACGACTTCAATTTTAAACTGTTTCAGAAAGTCATTGAATAAGATGCACTAATACACGATCGTGGTTCAAGGTATGTTAATATTTAAAAGTCAGATCAGTGAAGACATAAACTAGAGATATGGACATATTAATGAGTGCAGATATTTTCGTAGGAGATGAATATGGTCGTGTCATAATCTGTATCCAAGTGTAAGGAGAAACACTTAGATCTATAGGCTGAAGACACAAGCATATTTGTATAGCACAAATGTTTCCTTGAGAAATACAACCTGGGACATGGTTTGGTTGGAAAGATATTTTAAGTGTGCTCTTACTATTAGTGATTATGTTTCAACCACTTTTTAATGGACTAAAGAAAATAAGGAGAAAGATAGATGTATAAGTGTTACGGTGAAGGATATGAGATTTTACAAGATTGCATTTCGTCAAATCTTGTTGAAAATGGTTCACTCTTTAAAAGATGCAGCTTATGCTGACCAAGTCGATTATCAAGGAGAACTTAAAACACAACTCAAACTTAACTATTGTCTAAGTTCGTTAGATATGATTACAACCTAACTTATAAAGAGTATATTTGCCAAACTAGAGATTGTTATATACGACTTATATACACGGTTACAATTTTGAAGTGCTTTAGGATGAATGCCAGTGTTTTCTCGGAAGTATTTGAAAAACTTTTGATTTTTAAGGTTTTTGTTATGTTTCTCTTTCATGTCTCTCTCTCTCTCTCTCTCTCCGAATAAGAATTAGAGGATATACATAAAATGGGACATACGTATACAACGATAAAGCAAATACAAATAAGAGGGGGTGAATTGTGTGTAATTTAAAAAATTTTCACAAACTATTTTTAATTCAGATAAAGACAGGTACCTATTAAAAATTAAAAAACAATAAGAGCATGTTAGACGATAATAACTGTTAAACTACAGCAGGGCTAAAGAATAAGTCCAGTTAAAAACAATTTTAAAACAGAAAACGCCTGTTGAAATAAAAGGAACCTTTAGCAAGTTATAAACTGAAGGAACCTATTTTAGAATTGAAAGAGCTTCTTGCTAAAATGAACACACACATAATATAATGCGGAAATATAAAAGTTAAGAGAAGAGAGAGAAGAACACAGTCTATTTATACTGATTCGGCTTACAACCCAAACTTTCGTCCAGTCCCTAAGTATCTAACTTGAGTGTTTCACTATAAAAATCGAGTATTAAATTTGGCAAGCCTTTCCAAGCTCACAAGTATATATTTTTTAAGGTTCTCCAACCTTTCACACTAGTAGTATTTATCTAACTTCTACAAGCTCTCAACAGAAAATAAAGTTTGCTCAATATAAGCTACACTGATCTCTCTCAAACATATTTTCACTTTCTAAAAAATAAGAGATTTTACAATGATATCACTTTCAAAAGATTTTATACTGTAACTGTATTTCGAAAGTCTGATCTCTGTTCGCAAAAGCAGTTGCTCTTCCTTAAATAGGCGTTTCTTTCAACTAGACGTTATTTCACTTGCATCCTTAGTCAATTGGATAGATTTAATTCCGAATAAATCCACATGAAATAAAATAATAAATAAATAAATAACTAATATAAAATAACAATAACAATAACAATAACAATAAAATTAATAAAAGATACATATTAAAATAATAAGTAATAATAAAAAATAAAAATAAAAATAGACAAACGATAATCATGATACAACAACAATAACAACAGCATTCCAGTAGAAGTTCCGCTGAATGTGGGGTTTGGGGAAGTTCAGAAGTACTTCACCTTACCCCTAATTAATAAAGAGATTGTTTCCGATAAATCCACATGAAGAAGAAAAATATATGCTAAATAAATAAATAAATAATATATAGATATAAAATAAAATAAAAATGAAAAAATAAAAGATACATATTAAAATAACAAAGTAATAAGAAATAATAAAAATATACATAAAAGATAATAA
>JAOQMM010000004.1:2898523-2941406 GCA_027563515.1 Erythroxylum platyclados
TTAATGGGCTAGAACTTTAATAGATTTCTCTGGTTCTAAATGAGAGATCGATAGGCTCATTGGGATATAGTATTACATTTATGTAGGAAATGCTTTAAAAGGACAATATAGTCCCCTAAAATTTCAAATTAGGTTTTTGTAGATCTGCTGTATACTGAATGGTAGAAATTATACAATTTTCTGGTGGTCGAATTATTCACTTATTGATTATTCCAATTATGTTTTTTCCTTTGTTTTCATAACATAGACACTTTGATCTCATGTCTTAACTTTTGTTGATGAGTTCGATGATTTTAAAATGGATACACCATTCACTCTGATGGGTCAAAAAGCTCTGTTGAAACTTGACTTGCTTGGATACTTCTGTTTCTTTTGATTATTTTCTGGTACATTCTACCTGGGATCCCCAGAGTGAGAGATGGCTTTTAATTTTCTTGAATTTGCAAAAGTTGCCAAAAGCATTAAATTTATGCCACTTCATTTGCAATGTTAGTAGAACAGGAACAAGTGTGCTCATTCTTTCTCCTCTTTTATCTAATCAAAAACTGGAAGATACATCTTACATCCTCTTCATGTTCCTTTTCAGAATGTTTATTGATGTAATTGAGAAGGTACTTCTCATCAAATTTCAACTAGTCTTTTCAACGTGCATATGTGAGTGGATTCTTCAGCTGGTTGAATCTGGTCCACGGGAACTTTTGTCAGCGTCGTTGAGCTTACAATACTAAAATGCGGATGCTAGATATGGAATGTGGTCGTCTGGGTTGTGATATCGCTCCTAGGCGTCGATTGGAAGAGTTGTGTAAGTTTTGTCCAGTAAGCACTTGTCAATGATTTGTGCACTTGTATCGTCTTCATTGAGTTGATAAGTTATAACAGCTTTTGCATGCAATTAGAATCACTAAACTCTTCATTGTGGAAGAGAATGTGTTTTTCAAGATTGCCAGTATACCGAGTAGGGAACTTCTGGGTTTTGTATGGAGCGATTTTTCCCAACAGTGCGATTACTAAACCCGAAAATTTCCTTTTGCCTTGTCAATTTTTGGTCGCTAGTATCATCCCGTCGAATGCAAATTGAAGAACTTGATTTAAGGTCAAGTATTACGCTTTCTTCTGTTTTCTTCCAGTCCGGAGATCAAAACACTAGTATTGGTTTTGCTATTAAACTAGTTATTGGTCTTTGGGTTTGTTCTTAACGGATGGGGCTTTGGTTCATTGGGGTCCTGTTGTGGGTTTGCTCGTAAGAAAGCAGTATTGAACTTTTTTGCTTTGTTTTCTTTCAAGTATCCATAAGGTGGGAATAAACTCTTCATATTTATTGGAATCACTACTATGCTTAAGAATTTTTTAAATTACAATTCTCTGCTGGTAAAGTTTGTTTTTCATGTGTTTATTAGTCCAAAGGTTTTAGGTTTAATTAGCCGTTGAAGGATTGTTTTTCACTTTTATGATTTAAAAACACGTATTTGGAAAACGATGCTGACTAGGTTTAATTAATCAATTTGGATAGCCATTAATGATACTTAAAATATCTTATCTTGGCATCACCTTATATGACATGCATGCGTATTTAACCATTGATTAAGTGCTGTCAACCAATAACTGATGCTCTTAAACATATCTTAAAAGCTAATACTCTTCAACAAGTTTCTCTAAAGTACGATGTTAAAACTTAAAAACCAAGAAAAGAAAAAGGAACTCTTTTATCTAGTCATCACTTTCAAAGAACGACGGCTATACTTCTCCTTTGGATCTTTGAAAGGAGAAACATGAAAACCAATTAGAACTATAATGCAACCGCTTACTTTTTGTACACCTGTTTTTTTAATCTATATGACTACCCTTATTTGATCATATCATAAGTCAACTTGATTTTAATTTAAAACAAAACAAAAAAGGTAAAATCATTTAAAACTTTTTTTTTTTGGTGATATTGCTAGAGTATCTCGCATTGTTTAAAAATGAAAATATTAAAAGGTTAACAAATGGTAAGGGTCAATTAATCAAATAGTTAGTTCTAGTTATTTTAATAATGGTTAGATCTAAGTACAATTCTTATTAATGGGTTTTACATTCTATTCATATTAAAAATTATAATATGGTATCAGGGCAGGTTTGGTTCGGATTCTTAATTTTTCGGTTGTCCTTTGGATATTCAGTCTCAACAGTCCGGTTCGGTTACGGCTGCGTTTATTTCAAGTGACAACTAAATGTCGAGTTTCTTAATAAATGGTAACCAAATGACTATTTAGTCATTTTGACAATGATTGAACTCACGCCTAATTATTATTAATAGACTCTACACTCTATCCGTATTAAAAATTCTAATATATATGTGAGATAAATAAGTTAAAATTATGTTGAGTTATGATATAATTAGATTAAAACAACTATAAGAATTAATTATATAATATGTTAAGCTAAAATTCTTTGATAGAATTTTAATTAAAGATTAAGAAATTTAATAGTATAAATTATTTTAAAAATAAACAAAAAATATAAAGAATATTTAGATCACTTCAATCCTAACCTCACAAAACCACTCACTGCTTCTTCATGACATACTCTTAATAACAAATACGCCATGCCGTCAACTAGTTAGTCTTTTCAATGGTATTTGGATGCCCCTGTTTGTGCTTTGACCCCACCACATATGGTTCGACCAGAGCCATGTACATTTGGTCCCCCCACCACTGAGAGTCTGAGACCATACTCCAATTTGATTATTTACTCTAAGCACTAAATTGGTTATCCAATTAGGTTAAAGGACTTTAACTTAGGGGTCGGACTCAGTTATCTGAATTTTAAATTTTCAACTTTGTGCTCATAAATTTTTGTAACATATCGTAAAAGGTACAATCCAGCATCTGCCACTTATCTCTAGAATATAATGTGAAGTTGTCACTCACTTTTTTTATACGGATATGACAATAACGTAATTTTCAATGTTAATCGATAAAGTGGTCAAATTTAGATCTTTGAATTGGAAATTTTGTCAGATTTAACTGCGAAGAACTATAAAATAATTGGGGTATGTGTACTTTTTATGAAATTGGAAGATGACGAGAGGAAAGTGAATTCACTTGGTCGTAATGCCTTCCAGTTCCTGTATTGTTTCTGTTTGTGCTTCTATTTATAACCCAAATTGCTTGGCCAATAAATAAAGAAGCAGATCAATGTCAGGAGCCCCACAAGAATAAGCTTTAGATGGAGGAAACTGAGGGTTAATTGTTCGGAGGATTCTCCACTTTGATCCGACGGCTTTGGAAGTGTCAAACACAGGTCAAAAGTGGGCCACTGTTTTGTTGGGTCCCTACGAGACACTAACTAAAATCTAACTGGTAACTAATTTTAGAAGCAATGCACCGACTTTTGTTTTTATGGCTGTTGAATCTTAATCAAAATTAAAACGTGGAGAATCAAATCGGAAGTAGGGCGTCTTCTAAATTCCTTCTCAGGTAGGACGGCAGGGAATGAGATTCTCTGTTCCCGTTAGGATATTCCATTCTTATTTCATTTAATTTTGTCCACATATTGTGTAGATCTCTTATAAATATGTAAATGAAATTTAATGGAATATAATAAGAACTGGTTAACAGAAACAGAAAATTTGTTCCCGAACAATAGGAGCCCACAATTTTCATAGGAAAAGTTATGACATTATTCTTTAAATATAAATAATAATTTTATATTTTATATTTCAAATAAATTAATTAATCAAATAATTAAAACAAATAAATTAATGACAGATTAATTGAAATATACAAGCAAAAGAAGGTCATGTTATTTAGAGGGAGGAGTGAGGTCAACCCCTTTCTCTATCTTTCATCCCTATTTTATTCACCTCTTGTTCTTACCTATATCATAACTCAAAAAGGAAAAAGAAAAAAGGAAATTTGAGGAATAAGAATCAAAGGCGTGAGGTCACTAAAAATGAATTTTCTTTTAGCCTTTTTTCATTTGATGATTCAATAAGCTCAAGTTGTCCAAGATTCTTAAGGGATCAAAATCTCTAATCCTAAAGGAATCCACAGACTGGAAGGATAAGATTATACCACAATGTTTTAATCCCACTTTGTTCATCACCCTCTTTCTAGACATTTTGTAACAGACCATCACTTTGAGTTACTAAACTTGAGTAATGGGTAATGATTCTTTAATCAAGGTCGGAATTTACTATAAACAATAATAACAATACTCAGTAAAAATCTCGTTGATATGCAGAGTCTAGAAAAGTTCAGTAGTACACAACCTTACCATAAATAATAGAGAAGCTATTTCTAAATGATTCATATAAAAAAAGGTCGAAGTTTAACATATTTAGTTAAATTATATTACATAGCACTTATAAATTATACCAGTAACATGCACAGTAAAAAAAATATAGCCTTTGTCCTATTTTAAAATTTAACATCTTATATATAATTTATTTAATTCATGTTTAAAAATAATGACTGTAAATTTTTCGAATTTAAATATATTGTTGACATTTTCGTGTATAATTAGTTATTATAAATGTTTCTAATTAAAAAAAATTATTTCTTATAAAATTGTTAGCCTATTTGCGTATGAATTGGCAACATTATTGATCCAGTTGAAACCCCATTGGTTATACATTGATTGTAGAGATTATACCATCAATCTACCAATAAACCCTCAAATTAACCAAGAGTTAAGCCAAGTAAACATGATAAGTGGTATCTATATCTACTTAGTAATTAGTCAAAAGGGTTGCTTAATTCCAAAAAGATGCCAAATGGGAATAAAATCTATGTTTTTAGCACCTTCAACAATTTTCCCTTTTTATTCTCTAGATTCTCCCCCAGAGAACGAGACAATAAGAGCCAATCCTAGCCAATCCTAATTATTCTATAATACACATAAATTTTTAATGATTTGTAATAATTATCTTTTAATTTTATATTAAATAAATTATTAAATACTTAGACTAATCATCATGATTGAGTCAGAAGAAGATACTGAATTTGTTGAAAACAGACTTTATTGTTCTATCTTTTAAACTTCTCACAAGAGGGAGAGTGGTAGTGTGAATGAAGCACTGACGGAGAGTATGAAATTCCTTCTAATAATTTGTGATCCACTCCATAGGCATTAACTCTAATTGTTGGGATGATAGTTGTTGTGGAATTTGAACGATAGTGGTCTCATTTTAAGATCTGTCAGCGAACATGTAAAGAGCATCTCTTATAGAGTTGGGAAAGTTTAGGTTCATATGAATCAATGAAAATTAAGGAATCCAATGGGTTTAATTAAGGCTAATTAAGGAGTTATCATAGACGTGGATGCCTAGAAAGTGAACCAAATGGAACTTTACAACAAGCTGTCTCAATAAGATTCTAAGCTACAATAGGACAAGAAAATGTGATTACAAGGTGATGTGTGCATGTGTAAAGATAGTTTTATTATATATAAAAAAATTGTTGGATTTTATATGAAAAAATATTATCAATCAATTACTTTAAACATGTATTTGACTTATCAGATTATTAAAAATTAATCAATATACTTATAAAAGATAACAAGTATAATTTCCAAAATAAAATAAAAAAGAAGGAAAAGTCAATTTTATAAATACTAAAAAAATAAAAGGTGAGTTCCATTTTGGAGGGACTTAAAGAAAAGGTAGGTGGTTTAACTTAAAACTATTGTTGAGGTTAAGATCTGGATTCCATTCCACTCCACCACTTAGCTTTTCTTAATACATTGGAAGCTAAATATTCCCCATTCGTGCGTTCACATCCACGATAGTAAGACAAATTGCTTGAAAGCAACGGTTTATGTTACACTTTACACTACCTTCAACAACGACGACATCAATCATTTCCGTCTTCACACTTATGTGTACGTGTATTAAAAAAATGCACCCTAAATATTGGATTTAAACCTTTTTTTTTGTTATAATAGATGAACTTCAACATCTATACATCTCTAAGAATTTCGAGCTTGTATTGATTTATAAATGGTTCACTCAAATAATTTTTTACGGGATATTTTATCCAAGTTTACTTCTCATTTTACTAGTAATTTATAAGAATAGTGACAAAATCTAAATGACTATCGTAAACTTCAGTATATTCAACTCATCTTTACAAAAATGCCTTTTAGAGTCATTTATAAAGAATTTTTCGGAGATTTTTAGCTCATTAACAAACAAATCAAACAAGAATACTTTGAAATGAATTGTTATTTATTAGACGGAAGAGATTTACAGAGACATTTTTAATGTATAATAAAAAGATATTATGCTTAACGGTTTTAACGACGTCAATTTCCGTCATACATTCATTTCATCTCTTTTAGAAGCATTTCAAAGGGGTATGAGAGAAATGTACATGAGTAAATCGTTAAAAATGTTTAATACTAAAACACGTATTTATAAAGGTGTAGAACGAGTTTATTTAAAGCATCATCATTATTAATGTCATCAATATTTAATTGAAGTCCGTTAAAATATTGAGTTTGGAGAGATCCGATAATACGCAATTTTATCTCTACGTAATAAAGACACTATTTTTAATATACTCACTTGCGATGTGTTATGAAGATCTTACAATATAAATAAAAGTTTATTTAAAGCATTTAATAAAAAAATGGATTCAATTAATATAAAAAAATAACTAACAAATGTTTTTGTGAAAATTTTAACTTGATTTATAGCAACTTTTAGAAAGTATTTCTTCTATCTACGACCATCAGTAGAAAGCGTGAGCGTGACACCTCAAGAAGCGCGTGGGGCCAAAGAAGACAGGGACAACACGTGTAATTAAGACAAGCCACCAAGAGGAAAAAGCGATCATCATAAGACCTTAGCCGAAAAATAGAATGAGAAGTAACCAACAGTAGTTGTTGTTGTTGTGGTGTGTCTGTGCCGGGTTTACACGAGCCAACACAGGCTTGCCTGCCACGATCCAGACAAAGAAAGAGACGGCAAGATACCCACGCCGTAACGGCGCGCCGAATGGCTTAACGAAATGGAACGGAGGCGGAGGTCCAGTCACGTTTGTCGAGGTGGTCTTTACTAATCACTTGATTCGTTTTTATGAGCTTCTCTTCTCGTACGGCAAATCCCGTGACCCTCCCCTAGTCACCTGGTGGCTGGTGGTGAGTTTGGTTAGTTGAAGCTTAGAGAGAGATGGGAAAATAGAGAGAAGGAGAGTGGACAGTAAGATACAGCTTCTTACTACATACATTTGATCAACAAATTGCGAAAGTTTGATTGTACTTTAACTGATGTTTGTAAATTACAGGTGTGAAAATATTTATCTAATTTTGTTTCTACGTAGACAAGATGCCATATTTTATTTGTTAGTGTTCTCCATCATTGGTGAATCTTATGTACTGTACAGGATGTATGGAAGCGGATGAATAGATTTATATAATACGCCAAGCTATGGAAGCTCAAGTGCTTGGACTTAGGTTAGTTGGCCATGGAAAAAGAACTATGTTATATTGAAATTTGTTCAATAATAAATGCCAAGTGGGATTTAGTTAACTCGTGCCAATGAATAATCTAAGTAATGAAAGATAATACTGTATTTTGGGTTCCTCTCCATCACTATCTTTTTGCATTTATTAAACTAAGAATGGGAGACATGGGATCATGAAATTGTGGATGCTGATGTAGTGGTAAAGTGGATAGTGCCAAGCTTTTCTTAGTAAAAATGGAAGAGAAATTCACAACATAAAAGACTGAATCAGAAAAAGGACCAGTGAGTAGAAAGGAAGTGAAAACTGAAAAGTAGATAGTGAAACCAGAACAGGACCATTGAGACAGAAGAAAGAGATAGAGAGAGGAGAGGAGATTTCAAAACCAATATAACTTGGAGAAAAGCTGTTTCAGGGATTTGGTTATATGTGTAACGTAGATTCTGAGTCTTTGGGACCGAAATATCAGCAGGGACAACCATCAAACAAACAAAAGGCAACCAGGAAGAGGATGACAAGACCAACACACACAAACAAACCGCTGTTTCTGTGGGACTTTGTGTAACTGAAACAGAGAGCTCAAGGAAGCAGAAAAAACCACCCCGTTTTTTATTTCCCTGTCCTGATTGACTTTTTTGCTTCATTAACGGGCTTGCTTTTAGGACCTACGGGTTCTTTTTTCCTCTTTTCCCTTGTCTCTCCACTGGAGTTTTCTCCTTCTCTTGCCTGAAAAAGCTTCGTTCTCGCGGTTGTTTTTTATGGCGGCTCATGGTGACGGTGTTCTCAGGGAGTCGTCGTTTTGTCATGTGGAAAGAGGTGAGGTGTTAGATGGTGTTTTTCCTCCAAAATTTGTGCTTGTGGCTAAGAGAATGAGGAAAGTTGATGTCTTGATGCCATGTTTGGTTAAAGGAAAGCGAAAACAGAGCAGCGTGGAACTACTTGTTGGTATTTTTAAAGTGAAAATTTTGGCCGGCAGAGAAGATCTTTGATAGAATTCTTCTCGTCTCAGATCAGTACTTACATTTGGGTTCTGAAACTAAGATTTCTACTTTCCTATGGATTGATAAACCGCTAAATCTAAGACCAGTTTTAGTTTATTCCCTTCTCTTACTTGAGTTTTCTCAGCAACCAAAGAGAGTCTAAGCCGTGACTTATACTCATGTAGGTGGTGATAATCTGTATACGGAGCTTTGGAAAGCATGTGCAGGGCCACTGGTGGAGGTTCCAAGAACTGGAGAAAGAGTTTTCTACTTCCCTCAGGGTCATATGGAACAAGTATGTGATTCTGATTTCGACATTTACCTTCGACTCTCTTTTAATTCTTTCTGAGTAGGTTGAATTTGCTATACTTTTTCTGTTATTTCAAGGTCTCATTTTTCTTTGGTCTATTAACGCAGTTAGAAGCATCAACTAACCAGGAACTTAATCAGCAGATACCTCTGTTCAACCTTCCTCCTAAGATCCTCTGTCGTGTTGTTAACATTCAACTGCTGGTATTCTATAGCTTGTTTACGATCGGAATTCTGTTTTTTCTTTTACTTCCTTTTTTTTTCCCTAAAAAGAAATTTCCTTTCATTGATACCTACAGGCAGAACAAGAGACAGATGAAGTTTATGCTCAGATCACTTTGCATCCAGAAGCAGATGTAAGTAAATATGATTCTTAGGGATTCTTAGGAATTCTTTTGGTTGGAGGGGATATTTTAAGTTTGGTTTCGAGTAAAGGGTTCTATCCTGATCCAAGTTGAACTGTGAACTTAGGTTTAGCTTGATTGAACTTTGCAAGTCGCATCATGGTTGTTCTATGAAATCATATCCAACTTAGAGCTGAGGATCTTATGTATAATGTGCTGAAGAGGTGTTTTCCTTTTTCTTTCCAGCAAACTGAACCATCAAGCCTGGACCCACCCCTGACTGAGTTACCCAAGCCAATTGTTCATTCCTTTTGCAAAATCTTAACAGCTTCTGATACTAGCACTCATGGAGGTTTCTCCGTTCTCAGGAAGCACGCCACCGAGTGCTTGCCCCAATTGGTAATAATGTCTCCACAGATGTTATTGGTTTGAGCATCTGCTGGAGATTTCTTACTCTAGTTTTTCTGTTTTTATCAGGATATGAACCAAACAACGCCCACTCAGGAATTGGCTGCCCAAGATCTTCATGGCTATGAGTGGCGATTTAAACACATATTTAGAGGTAATTTGGTGCAGATACCATATCTGGGTTTACTGAACTCGTGAATTATATTGAATTTGAGTTTGGAATATTAAAGCAAGGGAGACAAAATGTATATTCTGACCTTTAACCTTTTCTTTTCTCTTTCTTCGCATTATTAGGTCAACCGCGAAGACATTTGCTTACTACTGGATGGAGTACTTTTGTCACTTCCAAGCGACTGGTTGCAGGGGATGCTTTTGTGTTTCTGAGGTGATCAAATTAACATGCTTTTGAATTTCTTTATAAATTGAAGCCCATTAATGGTTCTATTACATGTTCTTAGGGGTGAAAATGGAGAATTGCGAGTCGGGGTACGCCGTCTTGGACGCCAGCAAAGTCCAATGCCATCATCTGTGATATCCAGCCAAAGCATGCATTTAGGAGTGCTTGCTACGGCCTCTCACGCTGTTACTACACAGACACTTTTTGTTGTCTATTACAAGCCAAGGTTTGATGAATTATATTAAGGTGATTCTGTAATTGGCATTTATTACCTTATCTCACGGATTTTCTATCATCTCTAGAACAAGCCAGTTTATTATTGGGTTGAACAAGTATATTGAGGCTGTTAGCAACGGATTTTCTATTGGCATGCGGTTCAAGATGAGATTTGAGGGTGAAGATTCTCCCGAGAGAATGTATCTCTGCCATTTTTGTTCTAGTTTTTTCCTTCAATTTTATTCTGGAGTTGGAATGTAATTTGATGTTGTAACTATCTGATCAGGTTCACTGGCGCTATAGTTGGTGTTGGAGACATTTCTACACAGTGGCCAGGCTCTAAATGGCGGTCTCTCAAGGTTAGATACGATTATGTAGTTCACCTCTGAGTTCTGACTTCATTTTCTGAATTTTGATGCTTGTTTCCTTTGTTGCCTCCCTTACAGGTTCAGTGGGATGAACCGGCAAAAATTGCAAGGCCGGATAGAGTTTCTCCATGGGAGATAGAGTCACTCACGGCTTCTACTTTATTGAACCCTGCTCAATCAGTTGTTAAGAGCAAAAGGCCACGACCTGTTGATATTCCAGCCTCTGGTACAAAGAATATATGACTTGGTTTTTAACTAAAATCCTGCATGGTTACATCATCTTAAATTTTATGAACTAACTGGAATTTTAAAATTTATACTTGTTCAGATGCTTCACCCCACTGGTATCATGGTTCAACTCAATCCCACAACTTATCACAGTTATCTGGTACTACTTGCATCCAAAACAGTGAAATACAAGGTGTATGGGCAATGAGGCAGAAGGAAATTGATTGTAATATGATGAGCAATGGCAGCTGCAGCACAAGGGTCCGCCCGGAGTGCGCATGTGCTTCCCCCCACCTCAATGCATCTTTCAACCTACTTCCTGTTTCGGCTGAGGACCACAAAAGTATAACAAGCTGGCCTGTTACCTCTGGTTATGCATCTCTAGTGCCATCAATGCAAAGCAGTGGGATGCATGATCACATGGAGAAGGGGAAGAAATACGAGAACCCTGTGAATTACCGCTTGTTTGGAATTGATCTGACAGCCAATCCTAGTGATGCCTCTTTTCCAGAAAAGGAACCTGTATGTTCAACTACAGATTCAAGTGGCACTAAAAGATCTGTTTCATCTGGAGTTGATAATGGCCAGCCTCAAAATATAGATACTTTTAAGTGTTCAAAAGATCAAAATCGAGCTGTATTGGATACGTTACCAAAGGAAACACAGAGCAACCGAGGATCCTTGAGCTCCACAAGAACTCGTACAAAGGTAAAATGAAAGGCGAAGTTGTTAGTTGATCTTTGGTTTCTTAGCTGATTGGTGATCTGTTAAGGTAGGAGTATATTTTATTGGGCAGGTTCAAATGCAAGGTGTTGCCGTTGGTCGTGCAGTTGATTTGACAGTCTTGAATGGGTACGATGATCTTATAAATGAGTTAGAGAAAATGTTTGAAATCAAGGGGGAACTCTTTACTCGTGACAATTGGGCTGTTGTTTTTACTGATGACGAGGGTGATCAGATGTTAGTGGGTGATGATCCATGGCCGTAAGTAACACAAGACATTGGTCTATGCACTACAGGTCACCTGATTTTATGTTATATAAACTCGGTTTATGGAATGATTTATCGTTTACTTGCAGGGAATTCTGTAAGATGGCCAAGAAGATACTCATTTGTTCTAGTGAGGAAGTCAAGAAGCTGAGCACAAAGGACAAGTTGTTTGGATTATCTTTTGAAGGTGATGGGACCGCAGTTAGCTTCGACTCGGGGCATAGGTCTGATACCTGAAAGTTCTTGAAAACCTTTCTTTTCCTTGAGACAGTGGAAGGAGTGGTCTTTTTGGTAGTTCAGATTGCTTAGGTTTCTTGTGAGTGTGGACTAGGAGGATGGTGTAAACAAGGGTGTCAGAAGAGTGAAGGAAGCATCATGGAATCTTAAGCAAAGGTATATGTATCGTAGACCTTTTCTCAAAGAAAAAGAAAAGAGAGAAGGGTGCGGCATGGTCAGGGGTTAGCAATGAAATTTGTGTATATGTTGTGGATTTGGTGTGAGACTTCAATTTAATCTTGTAAAAACATACATGTAATGCTTGTGTTTTGATGACATTTGGTTCCTTGGTACATTGTGAGTGGAAGCTTGTGAGCAGTAGCTTTCACCATCATCAATGTCTATAACCCCTGCTTCAGAGAGTCTGCAGAGATGGTGTCCTGAGGTTCTTACCTTGAGCTACTGAAACCTGTTTTATCTTGGGACCTTTAAAAATGGCTCTGGGATCCTCTTTTCATGGGTCCCTACGCTCTGCATTCCATAATAATTTCTGTGTCTGATAATTTTTTGTCCTTGTTTTTATGGTCCCATGCCCACATGTTACAGGCTCTCTGTTAGGTCTACACTTGATATAATACGATTGACCAAAAACAGAGCCTCCTGAGAGGACGCTTACAAGAAGATGAGGTAGACCCAGACCCAGTTCTCCCTTTTGTATGGTAGCTGAATGCTGTCGTTCGGTCATTTGAGGAATCTGAATCTCTTTGATAGCCTCAAAGCTGGATTGGATTTGGTTCATAGTCGTAAAGTGTAAAATCCAAAACAATAGGCCCAAAGTAGTTATGGGTTTGGTTGAAGAGTTAGTTTCGTCAGTTTGTGGGCCGCCATCGTTATAACAGAAGTAAATGCTTCTTTGTGTTGCGTGTGCCTACGGGTATCGAGCTTTGAATGCTCTTGAACTGTTCCTCTTCCCACTTGTCCGCTTTTGGAAAACTACATCTTCTGCGCTATACAAATTTGCTTCACAAGCTTTTGTTTAACCCCAGTATTAAGTCATTACTTTCCAAGTATCAAAGGTAACATTTCACCTATCTAGCGTTCATTCATTCAATAAATAAGTTTTATAAAAATTAGATAAATGAATATTCATAAAATAAGCTCGAAACAGAATAACAGAAAAAAATAGGTTCAGAATAGTATAACGGGAACAGATGATTTAAATCTATATCAAATACAAGCAATAATTATAAATAGTGACACTCTAACTAAATTAATCAATAATGAAATAAAGTCAAAGCAATCCAAAAACTCATTTGAAGATCTAAACTTGGAACTTGGGAGAACTAGTCAGCCATGGGTTTCCCACACGTTTAAGACTCCAAAGTCCAAACGGAAAATGTGGGTTAAAAGGAGCTGTGGAAGTCAATGAAGAAGAGGAGTTTTTCAATGTCTGTTTCACAATTCAAAAGCATTGAAAATGACAAAAATGACTTTCTTTTTGACTTTAGTAGGTATCCAGCTGGGCTGTGATCATTTTCCTTCACAAAAATAGATTGTTATAAAATTGACTAAAGATTAAATAAAATTAAAGAATTTAAACTATTATTGAAAAAGATTGTTTTTATCTATCGAAAAATTTGAAGTTTAATTATAAAATATATTATTAAATGAAAATTAATTAATTAATTTTAGTTTATAAAAATTAATCGATTAATTAATAAACTGATCAATTTTTAACAACAAAAATTATTAAAATAAATCGAACAAAAAATTGAAACGTTTAAAATTTTTTACAATTATATCGGCCAAATCAACCTTAATTTATCTAATAGAGTGAAACAGTGAAATGTCAAGAGTTTGGTGAGGATGAGGAGCTTGCTTTTGTTAGAGGTTAATGGGTGGATCAAGAAACATCCAAGCTGATTTTACATCACATGTTGGCATCCAATGCGTAAAGCTATAATCATATGTGGCTGGGAGCATTGAGATACTGTGTTCTAAGACGTTATATAATCAATGTTCTAATATTTGTGTTTTTTACAAAATTATTATGGAATTTAAGTTTTTGTTATAATAGTTAAGTGTTTGAAGAAATTATTATGAAATTAATATCAATTTTTAAAAAGTAGAAATATATTGAGATTTGTAAATATTATTTGACTTAATTTTAATTGTTTTAGTATTTTATTATATTTTATATTTTTATAATTTTCTCTTTTTTTCATGTTAATCATTTGGAAACAACCTCTTTACTAGTTACGGTTGATACTGTGTATTACTGGACCTCTCCAGATCCTTCGTCTTAGTGAGATTTTTATTAGATTGTTATTATCTTTGTTATATTTGACCTAATTTTAAATTATCAATTTATAAAAATTTTACATTACACTCCATATTTATATAACATATATTTAAAATGTAATAACTGCTAATTATACTAATATGAAAAATAATAAAATTATTATAAAACTAAAAATTTTAAAAAGTACTTTTGGACCAATCGAGTCACCAAATTATATAAATAATATTTCCTAATCAATTTCGATAATCTTCTAACAGGATCAAAAAAGCAAGATTTAGATCACTGGTCCGATATCTTATATCTATCTTGTTCTACAAGCATCCATCCATCCCTCTTCCTAAAAAAGCACGCCACAATTAGCTAAAGCTACGCTGACTCCCATATCATATCACCTCTTATCAATTACCAAAATGAAGTGAAACACTCAGTGCTTTTTGGTGCTTTTTGTGTTTTTCAATTCCTAACAAGAGAGTTGGTACTTTGGAATCAGGTGAGATCATAGGTATGCAATTATGGTATCTTTATATATTCTTTCTTGCTTTGGTCATCTCATGGCCCAAAGTTTAATTAATTAGATTAATCTCAAAGCAAAGAAGATGAGGATATTAATTGTGCTTTAGATTAGTTTACTTAAAGCTTATGTAGACATGATTAATAACGTCATGATCAAACCAACACAAGTGAAGTGGTGGCCATTGAATTGAAGAGAGCCTATATATAATAGGCATGTGCAAATGTTAGTATTATGACTTCTTTTACATTACTCTTTAAATATGAATTAAGTAAATTATTAGGTAATAAATCAATAATTTAAAATTAAGAATCCGTAATTCAAAACTTTGTTTTTAGTATTGGCTGTGAAGCACTTTTAGAATGGCCTGACCACTAATGGGGCTGTTATTGTAACTTCACTCTTGAGTAATGGCTGGAAAGGCATGTCTTTTTCTCCGTTGAGCCACTTGCCTTGTCTTTCACATAGTCAGTTTCCCAGTACAAAGTCACACTACATAAGCAAAGAAAGCCCACCAAACATAATCAGCTAAAACAGAGAAGAGATTGGAAGTGATGGGATCAGAAGAAACAGAGCCAGAGTCAAGCTCAACACCAAGACTACCGCTACTCTCAAACCCATTTTCACATGGACTAATGCAGTCACCAGAGACGTCAGGTGCGATAACCCCACCATTCTACTCCTCAGCTTCTGTCCCATTTCGCTGGGAAGAAGAACCTGGCAAGCCAAGAGACGGCACAATTCTAGCAAACAAGACCATTGACTTGACTCTGAAGTCCCTGGAGCCACCTCCAAGGCTTCTTATGGATGCTTACTTTGCTAAACAATTCTCACCAACTACTGTGCTGGAAGGTCCTTACATAGGCAAATCATCGAGGTTTCAGTCATCTTCTTTTAGAATTATAAGAAGGGAGAGACTTGGTTCGTTTCGTAGTTGTTGCAGTCCTGAAAGACAGCAACTTGGTGCCATGGTTCTCAACAAGAGGGGTCTTTTTGGTTCATGGCGTTGGGGGATGAGAGCTTTCAAGGTTAAAAGAGAGGTTGTTGGGGGAAGTAGCCATGTTTTTCCATCGTTTGTCGATAGAGAAGCTGACAATGAAGAAGAAGATGATAATAGCAACAAATCGGCTTATAAGATTAAGAGGATTACAAGATCTGGCAGCTTCTCTGCTCTCTCCCATGCCAGGTCTACGTTCTGGGTTAGTTCTCATGTCTGAACTCCTCTTTTTAAGTGAAAATTTTGCTTATAATTCCTCCGTTTAACTGCTTCATCAAACAATGTGCGATCTTTGTGTGGGAGATAAAGGCATATTATTATAACCTGCAACTCATGTCCTCTAGTTATTGCTAATAGTGTTCTTCTAATCAGAGTGGCAAGAATCTATTTATTAGAAGAGAATCAAAAGGAAACTCAGAACCAAGGAATGTTTTTCCTGTGTCCGAACTTCTGATCCTTCAAATAAATGACCTTGTGTATTAGCAGTGACAAACTGTAGCCAAATTTTTCGTTCGCTTCTCTTGCCAATTCTAAGCTGCAATAACTGAACTCTCGTGACACTTTTGTAGGTGACTATTTATGAGGGGTTGAAACATGTGGTGCCATGGAAGGGAAGGAAAGGAAAAAAGGCAAGCTTAGCGACATGATTATTATTGGAGGAGGGGTACAGAGCCATCTGTCCATTTACTTTCTTTATAAGTGCTGTGGTACGATTATGGTAATGACATGTGAATGTGGTATATCACATCGTTGCCAGCTACGGTCTCCTGCCACCTCGTGCTCTGTTCCCGGGACGACTCTTGTTGTTTGCCTGATGGGAATCTTTTTTCTGCGTGCCAAGAATTATTGGACCTTTTGAGGTAAACTGGCCTGGTTAGGTTAGACATTCTAAGAATAAAATCGCAAAAAATGTGCCGTCAGAGACAGCAAGAGGGAACAGTTCTTGTTCTTAGTAGAAAAAAGATTGTCTGAAATTATTCGGTCAAGACTAATATATGTCATTAGTTTCCTGTATTCCGCTCTGCTAGATGTTTTAAGAATCATAAATGTACATGTTTTATGTATAAGCATCTATGGATTGCAAGTTGTTTTAATGTCGTTTTCAAGACTGAGCTTTTCTTCTTTGGTTACTGCTTCTATCTATGCATGCCAGGATTCAAAAGTGTTCCAATTATTGCACAACTGTTAGCAACACATTACAAAGGTTGTTGATTCAAATTCAATGTAACTTCTCAAAATTCCATTATATTAACAATGGAGGCCCCTGCATTAAGGGATGTTCACACAAAGAAGAGAACCACGAGTCTCCAACATTAGTGCAGCAAACAATGGACCGGCTGGTATTCCATTTGGGAATTCATGTCAATATGAAATGAGTTCACAGAAATGAAACAAGAACAGTTGATTTCCATTGAAGTATTTACTGTAAAATTCATTTACAAGTAAACAGGAGGAAATATTCAGAAGACAGATCCAAAAAAGGTTAACCTCGGCATTAGAAATCTCTCGGATGTTCCAACAATTGAAAGGATAAAAAGATTATTTCATGCTGCTCATCGCAACTGGAAGTATGAAGACTAAAGACGGGTGGAAATGTATCAACTTTAGCTACGTAATTCATCGAAACCGATTCATCGCTATTTCTCACCCCTCACTCCAGTGAGCACCTGCAAAAAGGTTAGTGTAGATATTAGGTACCCTTAGATTTTCAAGCACAGTACATAAATGGGCTCAGGAAACATTGCTCAAACTTGAATATGAATTCTCTTATTCTTTTCATATTTCAGGGATGGAAAGTTAGGAGGATTATTTACCTTCCATCTAATCTGTATATTATCAGATACCTGATATCAAACTAATTTGAACTATTTTTGTAGGTGATCTAAATAGAAAGTGATGGACAATCATTAGAAATTAAATGAGGAATAAGAACAATTTTAATTTGATGAAATACATAAATCATCAATTACATATAATCCTTCTGTATCCTCCTTTACTTTTCATCCATATCCACTCTTTTACATCTTAAATTCATTAATTAATGCCCATAATGTTCTTGAGCCAGATAAAGAAGAAAACCAGACTTTGAGCAGAAAAGGGATAAGCAAGTAGAAACTATTGCAGACTGTGTAGCAAACAGAACACGAGTCCCAATGGTCATAAACAAAACTAAGATCGTTTCTGCATGCATAATCATCTCATTCCTATGGGGTAGTTGGGGTAGTAACGATTATAGTCAATGGGCTATATAGATCATTCATAAATCATAAAAGAACTAATAAGGTGATGTGTAAGTACTCACATCACTCAGGGCAGGCTGTGGGACTTGCTTGCCTGATTCAAAAGAATCCAACATTGGTCTTACAACAGCTGGAAGGAAAAGACCTGAAATTTCACGAGAACTCCACGTTAATAACTAGTAAGAGACTTAAAAGAGTTAACTAACATCCATGTGATGCAGATAATAACTTGTTCAGAGTCTTAAGAACTAGCATCTATGTGGTTTCTGCAACCTCTGAAATCCCATGAAAATAGCACTAGGGCTACCAGTATTCATCATTCTACATATCAACATAATTCATAGAAGAGCATGGGCTGGTGATCCATGCATTGCACAAATGAATGGCGTTTGGAACAAATGGATTTCAATTCCAGATTTGGCATCTGAGTAATATGTATCTGGTGATCAATCATCATTGCCTTGAAACAGGCATCATAGTTACAGGAAGTAAAAGAATACCCTAATTATCCAAGTCTTTTCGTAACCTATCAAGAATCCAAATGATCTTGAATGAACAGAGATAAGATAATCCTCATGTCAAAATTCATTAATTGAATAAGAGAAACTGGGAATTTCGCCAACTTTGAAACATGTGAAACAAGGCATCCATCATTGAACACATCAGATCCATTAATGCCTTCGAACATTTTACAAACTTAAACCAAAAATAAAAAATAAGAGATTTTCGATTAATAAAATCGAATAGATAGAGAGAATAAATAGAAAGGATAGACAGACGAATGAAATTAACAAGAAAAGCGCACCAACGCCGCCAATGAGGCAAGAAGCTGCTACGACAGGCTCTTGCACTACGAAAATCTTCAGTTTCTCCATCAAGGCCATTTTTCTTCTGTTTCTGTTTCCAGGGATCACCCCAAAATTATGAGTGCCGATGTTTATTAACTCCTCCTACTGACGTTGGGTTTTCCTGACATTGGGCCTTCTCACTCACAATTGTCCTATATGAGGTAGTAACTGCAAGTCCACAAGAAGATTTTCCAAGTCTTTATCATCATCTCCTCATTGTTTAACCTGATCTGTTATTAGTACTAATTCTGAAGGGAAAATGGAACCAAAAGAGAACTATTTGATTGAAAATTGGTGCAACCCACATAATTTGATGCTTTACGTAGAAAAATGGATTGGGTGGCGTATAACAATATAAATCTTAAGGACAAAAGCTTCAAAGGACAAAAGGATGAGAGGGTACAAAGAGCAACATGTATTATACACAATATCAAAGGGAGACTGGAAAAGAATTTCCATATACAGATGTTACAATCCCTCATCCCAATTTGTACAGAAACCAAAAGAGAAAGTGAATTACATGAAAAAAGATCTGTCAAACATAATTAGTAACGAGAACCCAAAATAATTATGAAAAAAAGAACTAGACATGAATATGTACATGCATATCCAGATAAATGGATTGTTACAAGAAGCAGCAATTTCATCAAAACTCTTAAAAGGGCAACATCCATCCAATTGTCCATCCTAGTAACAGACCAGCGCCAACAAGACCCAACCCCAATGCAAATGCTATAGCATAAGTGTTGGCATCCGTTCCGCGATTTCTCTTGCTCCTCTTACTCTTTGCGGATTTCTGCCAGTTCTTGTGCGATTTCCTGCCTTTAGAGAGAGCTAAAGGGAAGAGAGAGGACATTGGCTGGTCCGTATCCTGCAGCAGTTGGAACCACTGCTTATAGGCAAATAGTTGTGAGGCTTGTCTGAAAAAGAGTTTAATGACGTGATCTTTCTCAGTACAGGCTTGCTTCGCTATCTTCTCCGCTTCCCGGGCACGTGTTTGAGAATGACAAAGTGCTTCCAGTAACTGAGCCTTGCATGGATCATTCTCAGAAGCTTGTCCATTTCCTGTGGTATCCTTTTGAGTTGCAGTATAACTGTAATTAAAGGTTGCAGGTTGCCATAAATATGTTCAGGAACTTATAACAACGTGAATGTGCAAATATGAATACATACACCAACAGAGATCCTATGTACAAGTCTACAAATTCTATTATCTTGGCAATAAACTAAAATATGCGGCATTAGCAACCAAGCAGGAATGTATCGTTCAGATGCAAAGCATTGAATTCTGAGTCTATTTAAATGGTCAACATACCCATGGAAAACTGATGTAAATAATTTTAGAAGTAAAAGAAAACAAAAGTTATAGTATAGCAAATACCTCAATGACTTGTCCGAACTGCTTTGTGAGTTTCCTTCAGTCCAAGTACGAATGCTTTCAGAACTGGGACAGCCCTTTAAATGAATATATTCAATGGACATACAACCAACTTGTGCCTTCCAATCTAAAGATGGTGCCAGCAGCTCACAATGATCAGAAGATCCGGGACAAGCACATGGGTATCTCTTGACGTGCATCTTTTGAGGTGGGGGGAGATCACAATTCTCAATAAAATCAAGTGACTTTTGTGCAACCAATGTTGCCAAGTCATCTTTATCTGTAGTTCGCCACCATGGCACATTCTTTTCATTAGCAATCCATGGAGATTCTGGATCAAAACAGCAGTCATTGCTTCTTTTGTATTTGGGGCATCCATTGTCAATCTCAATCATCTTGTAGTTGCTCTTTGTCTTTTTAACATCAAGAAACTGTAGTGAATCTTGATCGTATGAAGCTTTTTCTACTTGCTCATTAGCTTCAATTTCTTTCACCATGTTATCAGCAGAGATATTACTGTCAACTTTCACAAAAGACTCAGCATAACTGTTGTCTTCAATATCGTGTGAGCAAACCTCACTAAATTTTGAGGGTGATTTTACAATCCCTGCTCTCAAGTTTTCCATCTCGGCTTCCAGGGAACTGAGCTGTTCATAAGTCAACCCTTTGTCATATACATTACAAGGTTGCAACTGAAGCCACCATCTTGTATCAGGAAGCAGATTGGGACACGAAGGGTTCCTGTTAAGAGGCATGAAGCCAGCAACGTGGTCATCGAGCACGTCAGCTGCACTTGCTGGTGCTCCCTCAACCTGCTTAGATAATGAAGATGATGATTGGCAGCAAGCTAATTTAGGAGCTCGTTTAGCATCTTCTTGGACAAAACACCGATTAGCTGCCCTCTGCCAAACTGCCCTTGCTTCTGCTGCTGCCATAACTCTCCTTTATTTGACACATCTGCTCTACACAAGAAACTTTATTACCATCAAGAAGCTGTTATTACCATTGACAGAGACACAACATCAGAGGAGATAGATAAAACGGTGAAGATAGATCTTGCATATCATGCGAATGAAAAGGGAGCCTTAAAAGAAGAAAATTTGATGCTTCAAATGCCACAAAAATATCCATCGAACAAGCAATCCCTTAAGGTAGAGAATCAGTAAAATCTCAATAGGCTTCTTTATTGTGGGCATAAGAGTAGGAAGAAAAAAGTCAATCGTTAGGTCTGGATTTAAAACTTTCTTAACTTTATTAGTGATTTTCACTAGATACAAGTAATCCAACCAAGATCAAGATAGCTATCAGTCTCAGAACAAAAATCAGTCTGAGATATACAAAAGGCACATCAAACCATGCTCATATCCTACATCATGACAAGATCAGCACTATAGAGGAATTGAATTTAGCAAGAGTTAAGCTTCAAAAAAAGCACAGTAATAAGACTTGAATGCCAAAATGAACACCTAATCATATTAGGCCCACGTGGACTTGGTACAGGCATAACAGCAGACACCCTTGATTCACTTTGGATTCTAACAAACTTCTTCCCAATCCTAAAACAAAAATCAAGCTAAACTAACTTTCACTAACCAACAAAGTCATTCACTCCCTAAAATCACGATTAAATTATCGTTAGAGCACTCTCTTCACTCCGACAGGGCAACAATTTGCACAAGAACAAAAACCGAAAAAGATCATAACTCAGAAAAGACGAGAAACAGTAGTGATATCTAGTTATTCCGCTATGACCAAAATGTGGCAAACGAAACTGGAAATTAAATAGATTCTCATCAAAATTGACCACCAACATATATCTCTCTCTATCTCACAAATCAAGAAGGAAAACAAAAGGACATAATAAAAAAGATAATTGACTATTACCCAGAAAGAAACACAGCGGAATAAACATGAACAGATTAAAGATAACACGATAAACGCGCAACAATTATATAAACATAATCTAACGCTTCGTTTGTAACTAAATCAAGCACGCATTTATAAGATCGTTGTGCCTCACGTATCAGAGACAAGAAAAGGCAAAACTGGTAAACCGCAATTAAACATCATATGCATCGGATTAGATTAATTATGGATAATGAGGGAAAATTAGATGAAGAAACGCAACAAGAAGAGGAAGACACAGACCAAAGGAGGAGGATATGGATTGAACTGAATCTACGGAGAAAGGCCAAAAAACAAAGGAGAAAATTGCAGAGAAGAGCCGGAGAATTGTAAAAACTGATTGGGGTGAGGATAAATTTGTAAATTCCTTTTTTATCCTTCATCAGTTATGGTTCATTAGTGAGAAAACCAAGCAGGGACGTGAAACAGGGAGAATGTAAGAAACGACACCGTTCCTTCGTCCTGGAGTGTTTTTCGAGAGTGTTTTTTCTAAGGCCGCCATAAATAATTACACGTGGCAAATTGGTAGTGGGCCCCCTAATTTAGAAAATAAGAGACCACCTATCTTGAAGGCGAGGAGACGACCATGATGGCTGATTGATACGGCCACGCGGGAAAAATCCCAAGTCCTAATCACGCGCCCGCTTGCTTCTTTCGCTTCCGGTACTTCCCATGGAAGGAAAGTTGAAGAAAATGTTTAGAATTTTACGCCTGAAATAATAACAGTGACCTCAACTCTGGTGGTCTAGTGATTAAACAATTCTAACACTTAACTTAATTAGATCAGTTAATTAATAAATATTTAATAAAAATTTTCGATAAAAAATTAAGCCAGGATGGCAGATTAGCCCGACCTGGCTAGGGCTATCATGGCCCGGCCCTCTTAGATTGATCCGATCTGTTATTATCTTTAATTACGTATAAAAAACAAAAAAACAAAAGGGCATTTTAATTTTAATGTCACTACAGTATGTTTAACTGTTGGTACTACAGCAGGAAGACAGGTGTACATACAATGAGCACATCAAAAGCATGTCTTTACACTTACGTGAACTTGGTCTCTGCTCTTGCCACAAGTAACTATAATGACGGTGGCTCACCATAGTTTAAGGAGATTGATATATTATTATTATCAATACAGAATCTTTAAGGGAAAGGGAAAGTAACAACAGAAAGCAAGTAAATATGAAAGATAAGGAAGAATAATTAACTAATAAGATGAAGTGGGAAGGATTTTGAATGTTAGTTGTAATGTATCATTGCAGATTGAAGCTAAGCTTTGAACGTACGTAGCAACTAGCAAGCTGTAAACTTCACGGGACCATTCTGTCGCTTCTCAACCTCATACGTCCTCATCACTTGATGAAGATAATAGGTATGATATAGGAAAAAGGGAAAGATAATTTCAAAAAGGCTTCAGCAGAAAATGGTCGAGTTTTTTTGTTGTTGACGTTTGTCGTCGCGTGGGCGCAGAATCAGCTATCAACAAGTTTTTCCTCATCAGGAAAGGTTTTACTGATGAACGAGTTCAGTTTGAACATGTTCCGGTGGTCGGTGTTTAAGTCACATATCACTTGCATTCGCATTTAACAAATGAAGAACAAAAAGCAGGGTCGGTGTCTATTTGGGATTTATCTCATTGACAGACATAGATGACAACAATTTCTCATTTGCTCTTCTGGGTTTTTCTTTGACTATCTCGTCCGTGGCATCTGTGAGTTACTTCCTCCGTTTCCTGTTTATTGTACTTTGGTGTTGTCTCTGTTTGGATTCTGGGAAATTTAACGGCATAGAAAATGGGATTCTTTTGATACTCTGTTCTGTGTGTGAGAGCTAATCTGTTAAGAATTACCAAATTCATGAATTGAAGAAGCAAAAGTAAAACATAAATTTCATTTAAACATTACGTTTATCTTTTCTGTTACAACCAGAATAGTCCCCGAGAGGCGAGGCCGTGAGGGACATTCTTGACCTTAATTTCTGAAACCAAATCCAGACCATCTCCTCGTAGCCTCCATCGTGCGGGATTTGAAGTCCAGTAGTTTTTCTAGAGATTTTCCTTTCTTACTTCTAGACCTCCCAGCTTCTTTCAAGAGCTCATCTAGTCGTTTCTTCTCATCATCAACATCTGGGTTTGCTGTCCCAACTTTTTCTTTTCTCACCCTGAGGATGTACTCCAGTATCTCAATTGCATCTTCTACCCTGCAAAAGGTACGGGAAATTTTCTTGTTCAACACAGCAGCTTCCCAAAATATTCATTCACATGGAAAGATATCATCAAAGTCAGTATATGGGAATTCTAGAAAATGGAAGTTGTGGGTAAATCAGGAACATAAGAGGGTTATCGTTGACCTACTTGTACCAAAGAATAAAAGATAGAGAAAAGGACATGGAACGTTTAGCACCTTCCCATGGCATCATAAGTTGCTGCAAGATTGCTACACACTCCAAGAGTATCCAAGTGACACTGGCCGCACTCCTGCTCCAATATCACTCTTGCCTCTTCAAACAATTCAGCTGCCTCATTTATTTTATACAGTTGCACACTAGCCAATCCCATCTGATTCAACACAATTCCGAAGAAGGCTGATTTACCCTCCCCACTGGCCCGAAGCTTTGCTACGGCACTTCCGAAAGAACTTCTAGCTTCCCCGTATTTGCCCACCACGTAGAACATCACACCCATCTGAGCTTCTATGCCAGCAACTGCGCTGCGCTGTCCAGGAGTGCCTTCCAATAACTTCACTGCCTTGTTTAGGAGCTTCAATGCCTCCTCAGGTTCATTTAAAGCTTCATAGATGGCTGCGATTTCGGTCAATCCTCTTGCAACCTCTTCAGCTGCGGTGCCAGGGATCGGTTTCGCGTATATCCTCAAAGCATTCTCACAGAATGATTTGGACTCTCTTATCTTGCCAGTCCTATGGTAGAGATCTGCTAAACGAATAAAGACAGAGGCTACAGAAGGGTGATCCTCTCCCCGTGTGGATTTGAAGACTGTTAGAGCTTTTTGGTATGAGAAAACAGCTTCATCAAACCGACATAAGGTCAAGTAAATGTTGCCAATGCTAACGTCAATGGCTGCAACTTCATTCTCTTGACCAGCGGCAATCATTATCATGCTAGCAAGCACAAGGTGCTCAAGGGCAGATTCCAAGTCTCCCTTTGCTTCACAAACAAGAGCCATAAGCCTCCTATCGGTGGCTTCTTCAAGGGATGTTGGTTCACTGCGCTTCCGGTGAACTTCAAGCGTTTTCTTGCAAAGCTTTTCTGCTTCCTCAAACTGCATTGCTTGAATATATGCCTCTGCCAAGTACCTGCCACTTAAGACTATTTTATTAAACACTAAACATTGTAATTACCGTTTATGATCATCAATATTCAATATCTAATAAAAAGTTCTATGTTCACCTATAGTGTATGTAGATTGAGATTTTAAGGAACTTACCTGCATGTCTCTGCAATACTGGTATCTGAATGCCCGAGAGCTTCAATCTGGATCTTCAAACCCGCCTCGTAACAAGAAATGGAGCGGTCCAACAGCCCGAGCAAACAATACGTGTCACCCAGCTGCATATACCCACAAAACTTGGCTAACGCACGATCCGACCCGTTGACAACATCAACTATCTCGATGGAGCGCTCCAGAACCGAAACCGCCTCCTCCAACCGGCCTAAGCTGCTATAAATCGCAGCCAACACGTGCAAGCTCATAGCCAGCTCCAAGCCCGAACCCGAACATCTCTCGAAGGATACGGATGCACGTGACGCGTAATCCAAGGCCTTGTTCGGGTTATCACCAGAAGCGATTGTGTCACGTGCGAGCTTTAAGAAGAATGGACCGAGATCGCGATTATCGAGCGAGGATTCGTTGTCGGGAAGCTTCTCCGGCGTGGACAGTTTGGTTCGATGGTTTGGAGACCGTTTTAGCAGTGGGGACGGAGTTTTAATGTCGTTTTGATGAAGAAAAAATTGTCCCAAAGTAGTAGGACTCGGTGAGGTGGTTTTCGCTGAGAATATACCCGGCATTGTCTCGAAGCTAATAGTATCGTTACGAACAAAATGTTGAAACACTCTTATCAGGTACACAACAAAGAAACAGAAAATTCGAGAAAATAGAATCGTACGTACACAAGCGTGGATAAGAGAAGAAGCAACTGAGGGAATATAAAAAGTTTAAACAGGAAACTCGATCATTGAGGATGGTGGTGGTGATAATGGCGAATGATGGTTGCGTGGAGGAGACTTCTCATGATCAAGATGTCAGGGTACTTCAATTTGATAACCAGCTTCAAAACGAAAAATGGAAGAAACAGAAACACAAAATCCATTGAAACTCTTAAATCACAACCTAAAACTCTAAAGAACTGAACTGAACTCTCTTAGGCTTCACGCTATCCACAAAATCCTCTTTTTGCAGCTTTGCTTCTCTCACCAGCAACGTCCCTCTTGCACTCCCCAACGGTGGGTCAAGTCGCAGACCTAACTCGTCCACCTTTCCCATTCAAATTACCGTTTTGCCATTATATAATCCAAACGTTTATTATCATCGTAAACGGTGCGCTTCATGATTTCCGCTTTCCAAGTGTCATCTCCCTCTCTCTGGCACTGTACGTTTCCGTACTTTTCTCTTCTTCCGTTACTCAGTTTAAGGTTTTTAAATTGAATTCTGGTGCTGTATGTCAACCTACTTGAATCATCCTTTTGACAAAAGTTCCTTTGCTTATACTGTGACAGATATGCAGATGCGGACTTCTAGATTGAGCTTTAAGCTATCTTAGCATTGGTGATGGGAATTGAAGAACCAAGATATCCATTCCAAATGTTGACTGGAAAGCCATAGGTATTGAAATGCCGAATGATCCTAGTGCTGGTTCTAAGCCAGTTATAAAAAAGCGGCTTCCCGGGAAGATTAGGCAAATTCCAGAGTGCTATTTCGTAGCAATCGCCGTCTGTGGGGCTTTGCGCTGCTGCTGGGGTTGGTGCTGGCAATGGCATGCTGGTGACGGCTTATAACCTGAGCTTGTAACACAATTAGTTGATAGTTATTGGTTCTTTGTCGTGGAGATGGAAAGGAATATTTGTCCATTGCATCTGTGTGGTAGATCTAGTCCCATTCTATTCAATTTTATTTGTTTAATTCTATTAAATCTGGAATCCGAAACTATTAACTGTCTTCAAAAATCAAAAGAAATAAAATTGTGCTTAATCTTGGGTGGTTAAAAATCTTATTCTTTCGAGATTAAAGGTAAGTTGGCGAGATAAAAGTTAAATATGACATTAGCAAATGATTATAGAAGAGTTTGAGATTTCAAATAGTTTTTATCAACTAAATTGATCACCTTCCTCCGACTCTCACAAAACAGAGAACTTATGTGCTGAGATACATTGATGTATTGATTTCTCTCTCTCTCTATATGTATATTTATCAATTTATACTCATATTTAGAATTTAAAGAGTAGATTTTGTAAGAGAGATAGAAAAGTTTTAGTTGTATTTGTTTTGTGAAGTATTCTTTGCTCGAAACTTTTATAGTTTATATCTTACTATTATTGAATTTAATAGATTTCTTGTTGGTAAAATCCCGTGTCTAATTTTTCTTTTCGTCATGTATATCGTTTGAATAGTTAGTTATTGGTTAAATGATCTCAGAAATCTTGTAAGTGTTATTGCTTGCAATCCCAAAAAGTGGTATCAGAGCCATATTCATAAAGACTGATAATAACTCTATGATGAAGTTGATGTCGACTGACTACCCAATTTGAAGACCTATGATGGAAGATCTCTTGTATTGTAAGGATCGTTTGATCCAATCGATGTAAACAGAAGTAGAAAGGACATTGTCTATCTAAGTCAGAGAAGATGACAAATAGAGAGTGGGAGAAGATGAAGCGAAAGATCTTGGAAACTATAATGGATTGATATTGTCAATCTAAGTCAGAGAAGATGACAAATATAGAGTGGGAGAAGATGAAGCGAAAGATCTTGGAAACTATAATAGATTGATATTAGCATATTTAACTAGGTATCTTAAGAGACAGATCATTTTGAGTTATGAAAGAAGTTATAGGATCTCTATGAGAGGAAGATGACTCACAATAACGTCTCCTTGATTAAAAGACTTAAAGTAGAAGGTTGGAAAATTACTGTTGGAGATCTCAACAATTTTCAGGATATCATCAATAAGTTAACTACGATGAAGATCGTCCTCGATGATAAATTACAAACTTTGTTCCTATTGAGTTCTTTGTTGGATAGATAGAAAGTTTTAGTTGTCATTACCAACAATCTCGCTCCAAATGGTGTGTTTTCTTTGGATGTGATCAAAGAAAGCATGTTCAAACTATAGGAGTGGTGATTTTGGAAGCGTAAAGATGGGCAATCAAAGCTTTGCTAGCACCGTTAGTGTGAGAGACATCCAAGTTCAAATTGACGTTAGGTGTATGTTGACCTTGAGAGGTGTATGACACATTATAGACTTACAAATCAATTTACTTTCTACAAATGTACTTGATTAAGAGGGGTATTGGTGCATGTTTGAGAATGACAAGTATAAGTTTTTAAAAAGAGCATTGATGGTTACTCATGGTGGGTTGTGTTGTACCTTATATATGACAGATTTAAAGGTATGTGCTGGAGAATTACATTCTATTTAAGAAAATATTTCACCGAATTTATGACACTGGAGGTTGTGACACGTTAGCAAGATGGGGACCAAGTTGCTCATTGGAAGATCATTTATCCCTGTGAAGATTACGATTTCTCTCAACTGTTGTGATTATTACATGATTGGAAAGCAGCATCAAGTGTCTTTCCAAGAAGTCTATAAGGAGGAAGGTGAAGATGGAGCTGGTGCACTATGACGTGTGTGGTCCTATAAGGTGGAGTCCTTGGGTGGTAATAAGTACTTTATTACGTTTATTGATGGTGCTACTCACAAGACTTGGGTCTTTATGTTGAAAACAAAAGGCCAAATGTTTGAGACCTTTCATAGATTTCATGTCATGGTGAAAAAGGAGACAAAAAGAAAGTTGAAATATCTCCGGACCGACAATAGAGGCAAGTATACCTCCAACAAGTTTAAAGAGTACTATGCAAGATGTATCATAAGGTATGAGAAGACAAAACCTAATACCCTACAACACAATGGTACTACTGAAAGGATGAATAGAACCATTGTGTAGAAGGTTTGGTGTATGCTTCATATGTCAAAATTGCCGAAGTCTTTTTAAAGTAAGGCGGTCAGAACCACTGTATACTTGATCAATAAAAGTCTTTCAGTCCCTTTAAAGCTTGACATTCCTAAGAGAGTGTGGAAAAGAAGGGATCTAACCTATTCATATATGAGGATGTTTAGATGCAAAGCTTTTAAGCATATGTCAAGCATAAATCAAGACCGAATTCGAAGACTACTCCTTGTGTGTTCGTTGGATATGATAATGAGGAGTTTGGCTACAAGCTTTACGACCTAGAAAAGCAAAAGGTTGTTAAAAGAAGGGATGTAATCTTCTACATGTATGAGATGAGAGCAAATTGCATCAAATAAGACATTATGACTTCCAATAGTTTGTCGTTCGTTATTGCAGATTCTACCCTTATTCTAACTTTCATTAATTAGCGTATAAGTGAAAAAGGAGAACATGTGTTAGCACAAGATGATAATGATCTAGGATAATCTGATGGTGAAGAGTCATATAAGACACATCATGTGGATGATGTAAAAGAGGTCAGTGAGCATTATGAGCGAGGGGAACAACTTGCTCAAGTGTTGGAAGATGTCTAACTTTGAAGGTTAAGTAGAGTGAATCGACCTTCGACAAGATACTTTAATTTGGAATATCTCCTAGTTACTATTAAAAGTGAGCCAGAGAACTTCCAAAAAGTATAGTCACTTGAAGACAAAGACTCTTAACTCAAGATAATGCTAGAGGAGATGGACTCATTGAAGAAGAATAAGACCTATGAACGAGTAAACTTTGTAAAATCAAGAAGGTCATAAAGAATCGATGGGTGTTTCAAATCAAGAAAGATAGTGATAAGCTAGGGAAGTATAAGGTGAGATTGAAGGTGAAGGGATGCAATTAAAAGAGGAGTGTTAAGATGACATTGATATATACAGTAATAGGATTAGTTGTTAGTTTGGATTTTAAACTCGAGTAGCTTGATGTGAAGAGTACTTTCTTCTTAATAATTTGGAAGAGGAGATTTACATGGAGCAGCCAAAAGAGTTTAAAGTCAAAGGGAAAGAGGACTTCATATGCAAGTTGAAGAAGAGTCATTATAGGGTCAAACAAGCACAGGTAGTAGTACAAGAAGTTTTATTCATTTATGACGAGCAATAGGTATAAGCGATTGTTAACTAATTCTTGTGAGTATTAGGAAATTCCCTAGTGTTAACTTCATCACCCTTCTCCTATATGTGGATGATATGCTGATAATAGGACAAGATATTAGTATGATTTGCAGTTTGAAGGAGGACTTGTCCAATTCCTTTGACATAAAAAATTTAGGTCCTAATAAACAAATTTTGGGCATGGAGATTATTTGTGACAAGATGGTTGGAAAGCTATGGTTGTCACAAGAGAAATACATTAAATGGGTGCTTGAAAGATTCAATATGAAGCATGTCAAGCTAGTAAGTATGCTATTAGCAACTCATTTCAAGTTGAGCAAGAGAACTTATCTTAACACCGAAAAGGAGAAAGAGTGTATGTCTTCTTGCACACATTGGTGGATCAGTGAATAGATTTTTATCCAATTTGAGAATGGTACATTGGGAAGCAATGAAGTAGAACTTCAAATATTTGTAGGGCACTTCCAAATTGTGTTTGCGTTTTGGATTTGGTGAGCCAACTTTAGAAGGATACAAAGATGCGGACATGGCTGATGATCTCGATAACAAAAATTCGATCTCAAGATATTTATTCAAATTTACAAGGTGAGCTATTTCTTAGCAATCTAAGTTATAGAAATGTATAACTTTGTCTACTATTGAGACGAAATGTGTTGCAACCATGGAAGTTGGAAAGGAGATGTTTTAGCTGAAGTAATTTCTCTAAGAATTGGATGTGAAACAAGATGAGTACATGGTTTTTGTGTTATGGATTTCAGCAAAAATTCCATTTATAATTCCCGTACTAAGCACTTTGATGTGAGATATCATTGGTTGCAGTCTATGGTTGAGGAGCTACTAATGAAGTTGTAGAAGATTCACATGGACAAGAATGATGCAGATATGTTAACAAAGGTGGTTCCCGAGAATAAGTTTGAGCTTTATAGTAAGCTCGCTGGGATGAGTTTTAAGTGATTAATGGACTCGTAGATTTTTCCTTTGAAATGAGATGGAGGGGAAAATTGTTATGGGTCCAATCCTATTTTATAGACATTTATTTATTTAATTCCACTAAATTTGAATTCTAGAAGTGTTAATTGTCTTTATAGATCAAAAAGAATAAAGTTGTAGGTGATTGTGTGAGGTATAAAATCTTATCCTTTTGAGATTTAAAGATAAGTTTAAGAGACGTAAGTTACATGGGATATAAACATATGATGATATAAGAATTTTAGAGTAGTATTGGTATGTTTGTGTGTGTGTGTGTCAATTTGTTGTGAGAGAGCTAGAAAATCTTTAGCTTTGATTGTTTTGTGAAGTGCCTTTTGTTCGAAATCTTTATTATTTGTATATTACTATTATTGGATTTGGGGAATTTCTTGCCGAGAAAATCTAATGTTCAATTTTTCTTATCGTTTTTTATATTATTTGAATAGTTTGTTATTAGTTGAGTAATTTAAAGATTTTGTAAATGTTATTGCTTGGAGCCCCTAATAATTTGAACATATTAATAGTCTAGTTTTTGTTAACATTTGTGTTGAATGGAATGTGTTGTTGAGATTCCTAGTGTTTTATATTTGGCTTGGATCATGAAATGTTATCTTGGAGACGACCAACTTTGTTAAATGATATAAACAACTTCCCCTGATTTTGGCATGGTTTTGCCTGGTCACGAAAGTTCACGATTTAATGTTTTTTTTCAAGGTAATAAGTCTGATAGCTAGGCGTGAGAACTTGCATAAAAATGAAAATTTCCTTTTATTAAGTTATTGTCTTTTCCATTTGGTTCCAACTTACCTTACACCTAGCATTTGTATTTTGTTGTAGTTATATTTCAGAGGATGAAGGCACATTAAGGGAATTTGACAAATAAAAGTCGCGGTACATAATGGCTAGTCTTAGGAAAAAAAAACTAAAATCTAATTTGATCGAATTTAGATTAAGATGTCAAAAAAATTTAGTTTCAAATTGGACTTGGAATTACAATACTTGTTTTTACTTAGTTTGATTTATTTTAAATTTGATTTGAATTTAAATTTTTTAATCAATTTAAAAATTTTAAGTTAATCTAAATTTTGTTATGATTCAAATTCGTAATTTAAGTCACACTTAAATTTATGATTTAAGTTAGGTTCCAACTAAAACTTTATTATTAGGTCATCCTAAATACTATAATTAGGTGATAAGAGCAAATAAGAACTACATGCTCTTTTGTTATAAAAATGCACATGATTAAATAGAGTTGAGAGTAAACATGTCAATTAAAAAATACAATGTTTTAAAAGTCAGAACGAAAGTTAAACCGATAAGATAAAGTGTTTAAGATTTAAAAAATTCAATCGGTATTGGACTGTTAAAAAAATCAATTAAAAATTGAATAAAATTAAAAAATTTAAAATATGATTGAAATATATTGTACTTTTTAAAGTTTAATTAAAAAATTATTAAATAAAATTAATTAATTTATTTTAATTTATAAAAATTGATTGGTTAATTAATAAACTGATCCATTTTTAATTATAAGAGTTATTAAAAAAATCTAATGAAAAAGTTAAAAATTAAATAAAAAATTAAATAGTTTAAGGATTTTATAATTCAACCGAAAATGGTAAGAGCCTCAGGCCAATATACGTCCATCTTTCCAATTCATGCAGGGAACTCAGGTATACTTCGTAGTGCTCTATCCCGAATACACCCCTAGTTAATTGTTATATTATATAGATTGCCCCAGATCCACGTTAGCCACTTAATGTCTGACAATTAGCGTAGTGGTCTCTTCGCAAATACCTGGGGACCGAGGCCTAAATAAGTAAAAGCAGACGCTGAGGCTCTTTGAATCCCCTCCCTAACCGCCAAAACAAACATGCATACCAAAGCTTCTCCTTCACCTGAGGCACGAAGCTTATCTCTCTTCTCTTTGCTTTACATTTTCCCTAAAATGTCTACATCCAAAACGCTGACTGACCACCTCGTCGATGACTCACCGGAGGATCCAGAGACTCCAGTTCCGGCGAAGCAGACCACTGATCAGGTCGATGATTGCAAGCAGGAAAAGTCGAGTTGTGGAGAGAAGTCTCCAGAATCTTCAGAGGCGTCCAAGACTAAAACGACAAGAACTCAGAACGGAGAGAGCTCATCCGAAGACTTGAAGGCTGCCGCTGGTGCCGGTAAACCAACTGCGTTCAAGACGTGTCCTAGTGTTGGTATGAATCTGGCCTTCGAGTTGAACTTATCTCCAGGGATAAGATCCAATGGTAACGGGCACTTGAACTCAGAGAACAACGCTATGGTGGAGGAAGCTTGGGACAAGCTCAAGAAATCTTACGTCTATTTCAATCAAAAGCCCGTCGGTACTCTCGCTGCTATGGACACCAACGCAGAGGCTTTAAATTACAATCAGGTCCTTTATTCTTTGAGACTTTTAAGCTGCTTGATTCTTGTTTGATTAGCTGTTGATAATATTACTTGGTTATGCAAGAATATCCATCACATGAAAGAGCGTTATATAAATATACGTACTTATCTCAAGAACTTATATGTGTAACACAAATTTGTCTTTATATTTGATAACTGCCACTTTTTGGTCAAGCTCCTTGTTTATATTTATCCACATTTATGTTGATGGTGATATGTAGGTTTTTGTGAGAGACTTTGTTCCTAGTGGATTGGCATGCCTGATGAAGGATCCACACGAAGCAGAGGTAGTGAAGAACTTTCTATTGAAAACACTGCACCTTCAGGGTTGGGAGAAGAGGATTGATAACTTCACGCTGGGAGAAGGCGTAATGCCTGCAAGTTTTAAGGTGCTCTACGACCCCCATCGTGAAAAGGAAATATTGGTTGCTGATTTTGGGGGCAGCGCAATTGGGAGAGTGGCGCCAGTGGACTCTGGGTTTTGGTGGATCATACTGCTTAGATCATATACAAAACGCACGCGTGATTATGCACTGGCTGAACTCCCTGAGGTCCAGAAAGGAATCAAATTGATCCTCAACCTCTGCCTCTCCGATGGCTTCGACACTTTTCCTACGCTTCTTTGCGCTGATGGGTGTAGCATGATTGACCGCAGGATGGTATTTTTCTTTTCTTAGTTCCTCTTTCGTAGTCTAGATTAATTCAAGTATGGAATTATATAATAGTTTGGCTTATTATAGGTATCTGGCCTTCACAAATCCTTGATTAGTTTTATGGTGATTTATTAACAGTAACTCACTTATACTCTTGTCAATTGGAGAATGTTCCATCGCTAACTATCAGAAACGTCCAAATTGTCATTTAGGACTTGGAGTAAAAGATTCAATTTCCAGGTCCTTTATCTTAGTCATAGTTAATAAAAGTAGACGAGTAGAGGATTCAACTCTCAATTGATTAGAACTAATTGCCAATTGTTTTAGGCGAGGAGACTTGACGCTCTTGCTAGGATTGGAGTTTGTTCTTATTTCATTGTGGATAAGGCTATAAGTCTTTGTTGACATGTTAAACTGAACCTATCAAACTGTTCTGTTCCTTTTGGTAGTGAAGGAACTAACTAGTACAATCTTCATCAAGCAGGGAATATATGGATACCCAATAGAAATCCAGGCACTTTTCTACTTTGCACTTAGATGTGCTCAGCAGATGCTAAAACCGGAACGCGATGGGAAGGAACTGATAGAGAGAATTGATAAGAGGATCAAAGCTCTCAGCTATCACATCCAGAAATACTACTGGTTGGACTTTACCCAACTAAACAACATATATAGATACAAAACCGAGGAGTACTCCCACACAGCCGTCAACAAATTCAACGTCATCCCAGAATCTATCCCGGATTGGCTGTTTGATTTCATGCCATTGAGAGGAGGCTATCTGATTGGCAATGTAAGTCCTGCGCGCATGGACTTCCGGTGGTTCTTAGTCGGGAACTGCATTGCCATTTTAAGTTCCCTTGTGACACCAGCGCAAGCGACTGCAATTATGGATCTAGTTGAGGAGCGATGGGAGGACTTAATCGGAGAGATGCCTCTGAAGATCACATACCCTGCATTAGAGGGACATGAATGGAGGCTTGTTACCGGATTTGATCCCAAAAACACTCGGTGGAGTTACCAAATGGTGGGTCTTGGCCAGGTAAGTGAGATGAACAGTCCGCGAATATGAAGTTTTAACCAAATTTTCTCTGTAGCATTTTCTCCAATTAAGAGACGTAGAATTATAAACGTGAATTAACAATTGAGGAACATGTGACGAACTGGATTCGCACAGTTCTTCTATGGTTGCTTGCAGCAGCATGCATCAAGACTGGAAGACCACAAATTGCAAAAAGAGCGATAGAGCTAGTGGAGCAGCGTTTATCGAAAGATGGATGGCCTGAGTACTACGACGGCAAGACTGGCAGATATGTTGGGAAGCAAGCAAGGAAGTATCAGACCTGGAGCATCTCTGGCTATTTGGTTGCTAAAATGATGGTAGAGAATCCTTCCAATCTCCTTTTGATCTCTCTCGAAGAAGACAAGAAGATCATGAAGCCAAGGCTCACTCGCTCCGCCTCATTTTAAAGATTGCGATCCCAGAGACGAGAGAAATAAGGCATCATGGCTAATACAAGTTTAAGTAGCAAGGAAAACGCTTACCTTCATGTTGACATATTAATTAGTGGTAGCCAATACCTTCAATTCTTTGAAGATGACGTCTAGAAACTGACCCATTCTTCTTTCCATATTCAATACCTTCAATTCTTTGAATTTCTGTGAGATACCTTCTCTAATATAGTGCCCTAAGAAACTGATTCAAATCTGTCTAATTTCCTTATTATGTACAAGTAAGAGATCTAATAAACGTGATTGGATAGAGAAGATAACGGAGAGCAATTTTCTCCATATCTTGTTCATTTTCGTGTCGTGTGTGCTAATAGATGTGATTGGATAAGGATGATTGTGGACATTATTTTTCAGAAAATGTGTTCCTTTTTTTAAGTTGTGTGCGTGACTCCACGTAGCTGATACTCATATTCCGTTTGTTTAATATTCCCCATACCAAGACTACGAACTACGAAGTTTAGGTTGTCCCTCTTCCTTGATTGAGAAAAGTAATTTGTTGGAAGCGCAAGGCAATGGACAACAGAAACAACAGCAATTTCATGTCCTGCGACAAGCTGGATCGCATGGCCAATTGGGTGGGAGCAAATGTTGCCACCGCGTTCTTCGCGTCATTGGAACGCTGCTCTTGCATTAACCTCAACACCACCGACCCCGACGACAACGATGATGACGCTAATGATCGCCCTCTTTTTCTCTCCGACCCCATCACCACCACCACCACAACACCCGCTGCTGATACTCCTAAACTCGCCACCTAACGGTGATCATAAACCCTATTGTCTGTACTTGTTGAATTAAGATCAAACTCTCTCTCTACCTGTTTATGGTTGTTCGCGATCCGTGTATTTTCTATGAAAGTCCTGTGTAGTGGTTGTTTAGCTCTGCCTTTTTCTTTCAATTTGGTTGATGGTTTTGAGATTTTTGGTTATTTTCATGAAGTTATTGAGCCGTATGCTTTGCTTTGTTCTTAATTGAAAAATACATGAACAATCAAAGTTTTTAGTTTCTAGAATTTCTCTTCGTCGGGTGCTTTGTTCAATCCAATTTTGGATGTAGAAATTCTGGTTACTAATACATGGGATCGTAAGAGAAGCTGGAAACAGAGTTGTTTTACAGTGAAATTAGCAATTATTGTAAGCAGTGTTCCTACTGTTCTGTAATTCGAGTTTTGTGCTTGCGAGAACCATGATGATAAAAGTATTCAGCTTTAACCTTCGTTGCGAGTCCGCTGGAATGCTCATCACTTTCTGCTTATTGCAGTCGATTTGTGCGATACAGGTAAATGATCCACTTGTAATGTCTTTTTGGGTTCTCATTAGAATGCAATTATTTGCTTTAAAAGCAAGGACTTCCATTTAGCTGTAGTTCCAGTGGTACCATATATCTGTGAAGGAATACAAATGGTTGCTATCCCCTCATTGTAACTGCTGTTTACAATGATATCTTTGCCCGACTCGAACCTCTTGAGAACTTAGATTTTGATTTTGGTGCTGCTTCAAATTTGATTTTGGTGCTGATTTTTCTACTGTCTGGTGTTTACATATAGTGATCATTGCGTACTTTTGATGGTTCATAGTATCTTGACTGTTGTTCCAAGCAGGTTGTTTTCACCATTTAATGAATAGGATGGTTGTGAGAGGTATCAACTGGGTTTGGAAGAGGATGTGCTTCCACTAGACTGAAGCTTTTTTGTAGAACAATACCAGATATTGCTTGCTAGATTATTTAGTGCATCATGAGGTGATCTGCTTTTGTTGTGGACTCCTTTTTACTCTTACTCCAGCTTCACAGATTTTTGCATACTGATAATTACCATCTTGCTTGAATAATCTGATTCTTGTTAATTCATCAAAATGATTTGGTAGAACCCAAGTGGCATTTCAGTTAACCAAAGGATCCAATAGAGGTAATTATGGAGGAATTTTTTGCAATCCCAAAGCTTTAGAAGCAAGCTCAATCTTCACTGTTTTATGCAACAGTAGTAGTATATCAATTTGGACTCAATTCTTATGCTTGCTCTCGAAGCAATTTGCAGATCTTATTCTGCAATTTGTATTTCTTGTTTGGGGGTATAAGACTAACTTAGGTTGATACTCTAACCATTACAAGCTTACAGAATTCCACATAAAAAGAGGGAAGAGGTGTATGGAGTCTGAGCCGACTGAGGACCCCAGATGGTATAAGTTTGAGAAGTTACATAGAGAGGTAAAGTTGGAACACTGCTTATGTCTCAGGAAAATATTGAGACAGTGCTATTTACTCTTCACGGTCTCTCCAGCAAGCCAATATCAACACACAACGCCACATAAGGTATAGCTTTCCTCGCTTTCCCTTCAAACTCCTGCTTGTGCCTTTCGTCTCACCCCTTCTGTTTGGTGCACAATTAGGAAAACCCATGGTTGATATGTACAAGTTCTCAAGTAAGTAACTCTATTTTTCTTTTATCCTTTCGATGAAAGCTTCAGATCAGTGGGAGATGAAACAAAAAGCAAAGCATCCTTTAAGATTTCAACGCAAAAGAAAAGCATGCAAAAGTAGGAACTTCTTCTGTAGTCTGTACCTCAAAGAAATTGAAAAGCTGGTCTGTAACCTGTCGTCACTTCTACTACTATAAAGCATGGTTTCTGTGCACTGCAGAGTGCATTTATGTCAACAAAATAATGTTACTTACAGAGGGTTTGTTGCAAAAAACTTGCCTTTTTTGAGTGAAAAAAGCTTGTTGTTTTGAGTAACATCGTAAATTGGGTTTTGGAAGTAGCAGTTTCCTTGGGAGGAACGCACCTCACAGAGGACCAGAAACCCAGAATTCTGCAATATCAGTAGGACCTTGGCTGGTTTGGATTGCCTCTCAATTCGCTTCATCTAACCAATTCAGCCAAGTGTAATTCGTTAACCAATGTGCTTTAAAAGCTCAAGAGCATTTTCCTGGCTTTGAGGCTTCTGTGTTCAAATCAACCTCCAGAGACCAGATTCTTGGGACCGACCATGTGATCAAATAGAAAAGCTTAACGTGGCCTTCATGGGCCTCATCCTTTAGCTTGAAATGGAAATGTTGCTTGCAGGTTCCCTTTTCCGAGTGATCAAAGGGATTGGATTAATGCGATGCCCTGGCCTTTTGATCACCTTTATGGGAGCCCAAAGAGATTGGACTAATTTGAAATGGCAATGTAGCTTGCAAATGACAATGAAATGATTTTTATTATAGTAAACTTATAATTATTATTTTTTCATATATATATGATAAAAATTTTAATACTTTTAATAATTTGTGTATTTTAAATAAATTTTTAAATAAACTAACAGATTTAAATAGAGATGATAATGAATAGAATCAAGTTCAGACTAAAGAATTCAAATTCAACTTAATTAAATTCAAGTTGTCTAAAGTTTGGTCTGATAGAAATTAAAATATAATTATTTCATAACTTATAAAAGGCTTATTGAAATGATCTCGTTTCAGTTAATAGGTTCTATAACTCATATTCGTGTTGAGTGTAGTTCATTCTAACTTAATTTAAGTTAAACCAAACTCGATCTTAGTGTTGCTACAATTTTTTACTACCTCCGTGATAAGAAAGATTGTCCCAATTTTCTTTCACATGAGTTCATGAACTCGCCGAGTTTCAAACCGCCTAACCTACTACTTCAGGTCATATATACGAGGCAGATCCCAACTAATTTTCTTCGTAGGTGAAGCAAGATGTTTCAGAATCTTGAGCATGCCATCGATTGCTTGTCTCTTTAATTTAGTGCAGAGATTCCAATGCCGGTACCTGCTCAAAATAGAAAGATACTTGCCTCGAATTTGGTAATTAGTTGATAGGTTCGTTCATGTATTTTTTTTCCCTATAATATTAATTGACTAATTAATTATATCTTCAATGAATCATCTTTTATCTTATCTTAGTTATACTTAATTCATCAAAAGCCTTTTATTTTGCTCATGAACCCTCGACTTTGTTAGTACCGTTAAGAAATATCAGAGAAAATGAGGCAATTACATAACCAAGTGGAGCCCCAGGAATGCTAATTATAAGCTGGAGATAGTATAGTTGTTGTAAATAATTTTAAGGGTTAACTACAAAAATAATCTCAAACTTTACTTAATTTTACAATTATAGACGAACTTCAGAAAGTGACAATAAAACATTTAAACTTTCAAATTTTTTCAATTCTAGCCTGAACTTCAAAAAATGGCAATAAAATGCTCAAATTTTTAATTTTTTCAATTCTAGATCGACGCTAGCGTCTCTGTTAAGTTTGCTGACCTAAATCAGATTACGTAGTCCTAACGATCTCACGATTTGATTTTAGTTTTTCCCTTCGTTTTCAATTTGTTCTCTTGACGCTCTCACATTTCGATTTTCGAATTACGCAACCCCGCTGCCCTCACACTGAGGGCATTGAAAGAACGAACTAAAAACGAAGAGTTTGCTGGTACAATATGCTGCAATGCAAGAGTAGTTTGGAGTGTCGGAAGAACAAATAGAAAACAAATAGGTGAGAGCATCGAAAGAAGAAATAGATTATGAAGGTCTAAGGCTGCGTAAACTGATTTAGGGATTCTATTTTTTAACAACGACGTCGTTTCATTAATCTTCATTTGTTATGTTAATTTTGACTGATGTATATTAATAGTTAGGCTTTTGAATGTCGAGCTAACATTGCAAAAAATTAAAAATTTGAGTATTTTATTGCCATCTTTTGAAGTTCGGGCTAAAATTAAAAAATTAAAAATTTAAACATTTTATTGTCACTTTTTGAAGTTCAAGTTATAATTATAAAATTGAGTAAAGTTTTTTTTTTGTAATTAACCCTAATTTTAATTAAGTCATTAGAAAATTGTCACTTTTATCGTAATTAACGTGCTAAAGGAATAATTCGGATCTGAAAATGTCAATAATTTCGAAATTTCATTTGTAACTAAAATTACTTTATAAAAATTTAAAAACATACGAACGCATCTGGCAAGAGTTTGAAATTTTCTAGCTTGTAGTAGGACATTTTAGGTTAGTTATCACATAGCATTCACAGTCATTTTAAACGAATTAAAGGGTCAACTCTTCAGAACTAAAATTTTTGTCTCTACATAATAGTAATCAATATACTAATATACATCAATTTCTACTCTAAACAATAAAATACGTAGTTAGCTTGTGTATGGGGGAAGGTGGAACCATTGGTTCGTACAAGCACATCCATGCAATACTATAGTATTAATGCTAACGCAATCCATATATCTTATTGCGATATTTGGTAATTGAGAGGGTCGCGAAATCAAAACATTTGGTGAAATAATAAAGAAATAAAATGAAGATGAAAAGAGAGCAAAAAGGTCCAAGCTATGGTTGGAATGTATAATTTTTAAATTACAAGTTGTAATCAATTAAAGTTAGTTATAAGAGGTGCATTATATGGGACTTTTCAGTCTAGCTGCTCCTTTCATAGAAAATTGAAGTTTGGAGAAAACAATGAGACTAAACAAAAGAAGTATAAGAAGATAATGAATTTTAAAAAGTTACACAAAAGTAAGAGGGCTAAGTGCCCAATTTTGGTCCAAACGTTTTTTAGATTTGATCAATTTAGGATTAAACATTTTAATCTATATAATTAAGGTTCATGCGTTATCGATTCTGTTTAATGTTAGGCTATTTTAGATAAAAATTTGACAGTGTTATACACGCGTTGTTAAATCTGAATGAGGTATTTTATGTGACATTTTTGTTATGTCTAATATTGAATTTGTGAATTTTATAATTATCTATTTTCTTTTTTTATTATTTAACAAATTGCCTTTTACCCTTCTCATTGTTCTCTTTTTTTTACTGAAATCTTTCTCTCTTCTTCTTCTTCTTCTTTGAATTAGTCTGTGTTCTTCTTCTTTGAATCAGTTTGTGTTCTTCCAACAAAGATGTGGTTGGTGGAGACCACATTGCATTGGATTGCATTAAGACTAGTCAAAAAAGAATTAATTCTAAGTATTTATATTAAAAAGAAAAAATTATCTAAATTATGTTTTAAATTTAAGATTATAGTACTTGTACCTGTAATTATAATGTTATAATTACAATGTAAATTGTTAGTATAGTTTATCATAATTTTATTTGTATTAATCACAATCGAATCCATCTAAATTACAATTTATTGTAATAATCCACACATGTAATTTAAAGCATGCTTAAAAGACCTTGTAGTTGAATTAAAAGAATTAATGAAAGACAAGTCGTAGGATAGAGTAGGGTAGGGAAGTACTAGTCCGCCTGCATGGGAAGCTTTTAAAAAACAATCAGGAAATTAGAGCTCCTGACAACATCACAGGCAGGCCTGAAACGTAAATATGAAGTTAAAACATCATGCTCAACGGACACAATCATCTAGTAGCTCAAGTTTGGTCGAATTCTCCTGTAGTTTCTCAAAATTAACACCTTTTTCTTTTTCTTGATTCCTGAAACTTTTGTTCTTACACAGTCAAGGTTTAGTTCTTATCACATTATAAGGTAGATTGGTTACTTAGGCAGAGAAAAAACAATCTTAACTGGGTCTAACAATAGCTTATCAGACAGAAAGTATCAGGTAATGGAAACAGGAACCCTGTTTCAAGTGGTGGTCTTCGAATCTTGTTTATAATTAGATAGTCCCACACAGTACTATATTGTCATGTTTATATGCAACCATAATTGCTTCATCAAGTTTGATTCTGGGAGTTTGAAGAGATTAATGAGGATGTATTAATTATAATTTATATTTTAATTAATTAGGAAGAGAGGTACGAGTTCCTGGTCAGATAAGGGAATAGAAGATAAAAAGATTGAAGAAAGGTATAGTTTCTTTTCTTTTCTTTTCCTCTTTTTGTACTATGATATTTTGGAAACTATGGAAAGTTGAATCGTA
>JAOQMM010000004.1:2986503-3009512 GCA_027563515.1 Erythroxylum platyclados
TTATTTTTTATCAATTTGGCTACAAGGAAGTCAAAAGAGAAACAAATTTTAAGCAAAAAATACTGTAAAATTTTTTGATCTCTTTACAATAATAACATTTTTCTCAGTATACAATATTACAATCTTATAATTTCTAACAATTGGTCATTTAATATCTTAAAATTATGAATGTCAATTTTAATTTACTTCAAAGTTAGAATTCTTTAATTGATACTTGAATAATGGTAATAGTTTGATTTGAATGTATCACTTAATTAATTAAAAAATTCAATGTCAACGTACTCAATACATTTGGTTTTTTATTTTGGGAGAGTATAAGGAAAGTCATAATATATATAGTTTTCATTTTTATTTTTATAAAAAGACTGTTTCCGCAATTAAACTTGTAATCTTATAGTAACAAATGAGTAATTTTATCGGATACTCCAAGGCTCAACTTTACTTAATTAATTAAATAATTTACAAAATATTAGGTATTTTGTTTAATTGCATCGGACATAATATTACACTCTTCAATAATAGCATCCAATTTTGTAATTATTATCATTTAAATATTTATTAAATAAATATATAATAATTTATTAATTATTAATTAAATAACAATTTTAGAATTTACTATTTTTAACCTGCTAACTTGTAAACAATCGAAAAAAAAAAAACCCAACCTCCCGATTCTGACTTGGGAAAATTCATTGGTGTTTCTTCCCAATAGTAGAAAAGTGTAAGACCTATTTCCGTAGGTTCTAGCATTACGATGCATAAGGTACCACCAAACCGAGTCGTACCTGGTGAAGGTGGTATGATGTGGCATTTACTGACTAGGGCTTGCAGCTTTTGATCTACATTTAACGAGCTACAGAGTAGAGTATAGAGTCCAAAGTAGACATGACATGCACGTAAACAGGACATGAAACCTATCGATGGATGACGCTATTCCTAAAGTGGTTAATTCTTATATGATGGGTGCGATGTTGACAACTGGTATCTAAAGAAGAAAGCATGGCGATCATGCTCAATCTTTAGATCGCAGATTAAAGTCGGTCACTTTATAAGAGCATTATTGTGTTTGGCCCTTTGTGTAGTAGTAGGCCGACTTCCCATCAATTAATTTTCCAATTATTGTGTCGGATTGAGTTTGCTCAGCCAAAATTCATCCACGAGGGTCGCAAACTATACCAGCCTATGGAGGGTTAATGACATAATTAATTTTTAATATCAAGTTCAATTACAATGAAACTACAAAGGTCTTTAGTAATTTTATATGCAACTTGAAGCCCATGTTTGAGGACTGAACCCAGCCCAAGCTTTCAATGGATCAATCTTAGTCCGGTGTCATATGGTAAAATAGCAACAATAATTTTACTTATTTTAAAAAATTAATTTTATTATTTTAAATCATACGTATTATATTTTATTTTTGAAAACAACCTCTTGTAAAGTTATGCACTAAAGACCTCCCCAGATTTCACGTCCTAGCGAGATTTATACTGGATATTGTTGTTATTGTACATATTATATTTTATTATTTTATCTTCAATTTAATTTTAATTTTAATTTAGAAAACTTATAAAAATTTAATAATAGATATTTTATGGAGTTTTTAATGTTATAAGATAAAATTGAAAAAATTTAAGATAATACAAAGAGGCAAGTATAGAGTATACTTGTCTTTCTTTATGATCGTGCCTACATTATTCAAGAATTAAGCTTTCGGGTGAGAGAAGACTTAGAAAGAAACTATAGAATATAAAACGCGCAATGTGTATTTGTAATTTTTTACTCATTATAATTTATTCTTCTTAAGGTTATGTTTGGTTGGACGTAAATTTTTAATGAAATAAAATGATTTATAATGGAATAGAAAATAAAATGATATAATATTAGAAAAGTATTGTTTGAGAGGGATGGAAGGGTTCATAATATAATATAGTGAAATGTTGTTTGAAAGAAGAGTTTGTAATATAATATAGTAAAAAGTTGTCTATCATTTTATATTTCATCCTAAACCTCTCAAATCGAAGATTTCTCATTTTTACTGTTTAGGATGGAATGAGATGTAGTATGAAACCTTCCTCTTTTATTCCATTCAATTTCATTTCATTATAAATCCTTTTTTCACACGATAGAATAATATTATATTCCATTCTATTCCATTAATAAACCCTCGACTAAGACTCAAACATAAAAGAGTACATCTTTGCTCTTTGGTTTAGGAGGCTTTATGGGACTGAAGTGGTGTGCTAAGAACTCTTGAAGCTCAAGCCTCTTGGCCCATCAGAAGATTTGGGCTCACGAAAGGAAATCAGAGCAACTAAAACTCTTTATCTTTCAGGAAAATTTCTTTTCTCCAAACCGAATTGCTACTCCTTCCAGGTTTGGATAAAGTTTCAGGAAAAACAACTAGCACGTGGAACACGTGATTTAATGGTACCTTAAAGAGAGTGATTACAAGTTAAGAACAGACAAAAGGTTTGGTTCAAAATGGGATTCCAAGCAGGAGCTACGTGTTTTTCACGTTAACTCAACTAACTCATAAATACAACCCTCCAAGGTTTCAGTTACAGTAGTTTCTTCCACCCACCAAACCTCTTCAAGTTATGTTCCTAAGCAAGGCTCTATTTTTTTTTTCCTTTCCCACAATTCATGGTTCTTATGTTGGTTATGAATAAAGTTTAGTGCAGTTATTTGTGAAGGTATAAACTCGACAGGTAGAAAGCTGACCAATCTGTGATATTCTTCTTTCAAATGGTTAAGGTTTTTATGGAAGAAAGGAAACAATAGAAGACATTCCAACGTACGTCATCGCGGTTGTTGCTAAAATTGCGATGCCATGTCTCAATTGTGATTAGAACCTGATTTCTTTGCTACTTCCTCTCTATCTAAAGGCGACAAAAGCCTAGTCGTCTATTTTCTCCTGCGTGTGGTATAAATGAATTGACTCGACTCGAGTATTGCGGTTGATAAGAAAATGCGGAAAAGGTCGAATCAGACAAGACTAGAGCTTACCCTCTTCTGTGACATGTCTGTTTTCTACGAATCCTTCAAGAATTTAAAGCGATTTGTGTAATGGAAAAGAGGCTTTGGAATTGTTTAAGGAAAGTGAATGATTGTAACGTAGTAGAGAGAAAACTTGGAGACAGCAAAAACCAGTGTGGTAAGTTGGGTTCAACCGGAACTATAGTGAGATGTCACGACCCAAGAGGGGGTATGGTCTGGTTTGTAAGGTTGATGATGTTGAGAAAACATGAGGAGAAAGCAACTTTTGGTTGGCGGTGAGATTGTGTAGGGTGGGTATTTCAAAGAAGAAGAAAAATTGAAGCCTCATTTTCCTTAAATTAAGTTTAAAACACTGAACATGTCAAACTGTCACAATCACCAGAAAGAAAAAGAAAGCCAACTTGAGAATTTGTTTTTCCATCCTACCCCGCATTATCTGTGTCCCACCACTTTGCTTTTGTCGGCTCTTGTCCGCCTCCACCCTCTTTTTTTCTTGTCCTTCTATTTTCTACTTTCTTTCTCGGGTTCAATTTAAGAGTGTTTGGTTCACACGGATAATAATAATAGAAATGAAAATAAATATAATAAGAAATGAAAATAGATATATTATTATAATTATAATGGTTGGTTAGGACGAAAGAATTATTACTATTACCAATAATAATGGTTGGTTTGTTAAAAATCTTGAGAAATTAAAATTTGTTTGTTTCACATCAAATTTTAATATATTTTAATTAATTATACTTAATTTATAAAAGAGAAAAAAGAAAAAAAATAATTATATTTAATTGCTAAAAAAGAGAAAAATATAATCAATTAATTATATTTAATTGCTAAAAAAAAGAAAAAGAAAAAAAGAAGTGTCACTGGCATGACACTTCTATTTTTTTAGTGAATGATTTTCATTCTTGTAATTAGGGGGTATGGAGTAATACTCGAAACTCAGATATAAAAATACTGATAGTTTAATGATAATATATTATCAAGCAAATGTTTTCCATTTCTTACCCATTCCTCTATTCTCATACCCATTAACCAAACACCCCCTTAAATTTTAGCCTTTTATCATTCTAATTATTAATATTTTGAATAATACCAAGCTATTTATTAATTATGTATTTTCTTTTACCATATTTCATTAACTTAAAGATATAGACTTTTTATATAGTTTAAGAAATCTTAGAAAAGCCCACTAATCTTCAAAATTCTTGAAAAAAAATCTTCCAATTTTAAATTTTCCATAAAAATATCTTCTTTTAGACTTCGGTTAAAAAATTAAAGAAACATATAGAAGACGTGAACCAATTAAATGTCATTAATATAATAATCCAACTTAGCACTTAAACTCTACTCAAACTAAATAAATTTGAATTAAATTAATAATTTAAGATAATTATTAAATTTATTAGTTTGAGTCAAATTTAATTAGTTTTGTTCAAGTTTAAGAATTAGGTTGAATCGTTATAAACATTATTTGATTCATCCATGGCAACCATTTAAATTGCATATATTTCATTATCATTTTTTAGCCGAAGTATAATAGAAAGAGTTTTTTTTGAAAAATTAAAAACGAAAAAGAGTTTTTTCGAAAAATTTAAATATTATAAGATTTTTATGAGGTTTCTTAAATTATGGAAAAGATTTATCTCTTCTACACTTTTAATATTTTAATTAAAATAAAGTAATATTAAAATTTATAAATAAACTTAAAATTAATTGAATATAACAAAAAGGTTTATTTGATGAATAAATAATACCACATAAAAATTATATTTTTAAAAAATAAAAAAAAGTTAAACCACAATAATACGAAGTAATCTCTCTGACAACAAAATTCTTTTCTCCTCCTGACATTTCCTATTTCTCCTTTTCAAATGTGATTATAAGTAACCAACCAACCATAAATCCCACCATACTAATTTCGACCAGTACTGTATGGCGACAAGATTTACGTTTGAAGGGCATTTCACTATTGAAATTCTATTAATCAGACGTTTATGCTATGTTAGTACTAATTTAAGTGGATGTTATCACTTCACTGAGTTCAAAATCAGACACAGAAAATCAATTTAAGTGTAACTGATATAAATTGTTGAGCTAGGAGGAGCAGAAGTTTCTTTGAAGGTGTATACAGGCGATGTTCAATATTATGTTAGTGCTGAAAGAGTACTGAATCAACCATTCTAGTTACATACATATCATATTATATAATATTTGAAGAATTTAACTACTATATTACACAGTTCTCCAGTTTCATCGTACAAATATGTATCTGTAAATGGCAGAGGGTCATCATTTGGTTTAATTGTAAAGGAAGCAAAGCATAGGAAGTTGCCTCCAAAAGCACGAAAAAGCTTGTCACACATTAAGAAAGTAGCTTTTGACGAATTGCAGAGAGGGAGTTAAACAAGAAAAAGAGTAATGAGATCTTCTTATCTTTTTTTACTGATAGGCCGGACAAAGCCCTACACTTTTCTTCATGTGTGGTCATGGGGGCAAAAAAAAGAAAAACAAGTAAATACTGTAACAGGAGAAGAACAAGAATCAAGACTTTGCCATTATAAGGTCAAAAAGATGAAACCCACCACAGTACATACACACTCATTATTCCACTCACAGCAATTTAACAAGTGTAGAAAATTGCAGGTATCAGACAAAAAAGAATTCCCTCTCCCTCGTAGATATGTTCCACTACCTACATTTTTAATCTTCATAAAGTGAGTCCAGCGCATAAAGCCATCACACAATCAAATCTAAAACATTCTTTCTTGCACTAAAGATCAGCTGTGGACAAAGGAGGTGAACACTCCTCTCTCTCTCTCTCTCTCTCTCTCTCTGACTATCTCTCTCTTTCTCGCTCTCTCTCTGAAGTCATCATTTACTTTTCTCTTCTGAACATGGATGCTGCTCCATGGCCACAGGTGGGTTTGATGTTTGTTTGCTAATTACTGTGGCCAGTCTCGAAGTCTTTCTAGCTCAGAACTTTAAAGGTTAACATGGATCGTATTCCGCTTGTTTATTTTTAAGAGATTGCTTTAGTTTCTGTCTCTTTTCACTTTTCTTTTTCTCTTTTGTTCTCTATCCTTCAGATGTTCGTCGATGGTGGAAGTTAAAGTTTAATTTGTTTGTTTAGACCATGAAAGCTCTGCACTTTTACTTTCTTCACCTTTTTGCTTATGTGAGAACTGATAAAGGAGGAGGGAAAAGTTTGGATTTGTTATTATCATTTGTTTCTTTCTGAACTTTTCGCTCCTCTTTATAGAAAGTCAGTCTACAAATTCTGAAAACGATTAGAAAGCGAACTTGCTTGGATGATCGAGTTGTTAGCTCTTGAAAGTTTGCTAAAGGCTTGAACTTTGATGGTCCTGATTAAAGTTTTTATCTCATAGTGGTGTGTTCTATTACTGTCTCTCACTCTAGGGTTTGCAGGATATTAAACTGGCAAAACCTATGGAAGAAATAGGATCTAATGCTTGCGCAAGGCCTGGGCTAGAGAAGAAACCAAGGCCTCCAGAGCAATTGAACTGTCCGAGATGTAACTCAACCAACACCAAGTTTTGTTATTACAACAACTACAGTCTTACACAACCAAGGTACTTCTGCAAAACTTGTAGAAGGTACTGGACTGAAGGAGGGTCTCTAAGAAATGTTCCTGTAGGTGGAGGTTCAAGAAAGAACAAAAGATCTTCTTCATTAGCAGCATCATCATCAGCTTCAGCAAAGATCCCCGATTTAAATCCACCAACCCTCTCCCAGTTTTCTTCTCATCAAAACCCTAAAACTACCCATGAAGGTCAAGACCTTAATCTGGGGTTCCCAGCTCAAGGTATGATACCTCATTACGTTGAAGTTCCAAAAGCTGAAACCAACAAAGATGACCAACATAACAATTCCGCTTCATACAATTCACCTCATCTCTCAGCTCTCGAGCTGTTAAGGTCTGGAATCACTTCTAGGAGTCTGAGTTCTTTCATCCCATCGCCGATGCCCGATTCAAACACACTGTATTCTTCAGGGTTCCCTCTAGAGTTTAAACCAAGTCTCAGTTTTTCTGTTGATGGGCTTGGCCTTGGAAATAGGTACGGTGGTCATCAAGAAAATGGAGGAAGGAATTTTTCGTTTCCTTTTGGAGACATGAAACAGCTCTCCAGTTCAAACGAAGTTGATCAAAAGAAAGAACAAGGCACATCAGGTGGATACTGGAATGGTATGCTTGGTGGTGGATCGTGGTAACGGAAGGAAAATCTTGATAAGTGGTTGCAGAAACTGGTTCGTCTTGTTTCTTTCTTCTTCTCTTTTTGAACATGATCACTTGTCGAGAATTGTTCAGGACGACTAACATATAGGATACATATGCTTTCTTTGCTTTATATATATATATAGAGATATATATTTTTTCTTCTCTGTACTCTTTGAGCAGTGTATAAAAGCTGCAGCGTATCTGGTTTGGCTTCAAAAAAGGGGTTCTTAGAAAAAGTACATTAATTGTGTGAAGAAAATAGAAAATAAAGGTCTGGATTTTCTCTAAATTCTTCTACCTAGAATAGAACACCTGCACAGTATCATGTGTTATCCGAGTTGCATCAGTTAGATTTTGTTGTATGGAACGAGCCTAATATATAGACATTTCAAAAGAACAATGTTCCTTGACAGAATTTATGCCGATTTGCATGATAGATTGTGGATTGGTTACAATCGATGGTTCTTCTTGGCATGTAGCGCTTAACTTATCTTCAAAAAAAAAGAAGTCTGGAATGTCAGGTCTGACATGTTATCTATGTCAGTTGATGAGATTCTACCGGTCATCATTGCAAGTTCGTGGAACAAGTGCAAATTCGACATGTCCCATCTACACAAAAATTTCAATTCAACTGAGCTTGCTTTGCTTCAATTTCTACGCATCGTATAGTTACGACTTCCAAGTTCCAAGCGCAGTTACAAGAGAGTCCAGCAATTCTGCACTTGCAAAAACCAGTTTACCTGCTCCAACCAAAAGCTTACCTATTTCTTTTAATAAGAAGTCGTAAACCAACCAATGTAGAGAACAAACCATAACGTTATTTCATCCCCTTCGTCAATGATATATCCATCTCCCTTTTTATATTTGAGAGACTTTGAAAAATCTGACAAGCCTTCCTTCTCTGTTGGGACCGCCTAACATTCCTCTGGAAGAGCGTGCTAATCAGATTATCTACTCCACTTATCGAATCCCATCCAATACATGAAAGTCTCCACTTCACTGTTTAGTTTATTCTGTCGAATGCATCGCTTGAAGGTGATTGAGCTTGGTGAAACTCCAGCTTTGTTGCGCTGATTGCTGATCTCTCTCAGCTGTATCCTCCATTGGTTCAAGCGGTGACCATATTTGGCTAATGGGACTACGCGTTAGATTGCTTAGGTTTTTAATATCAAGTTTTAGGTTGTTCTTATTCTTGTATCAACATGGTGTTTCCAAATGTGTCACATACATTGAATACCTTTTGACCAAAAGGAGCCAAGGGATTCGAATGTCTCGCAGCCATACTTCTGAAGTACTTCTTGTCTGTTACAATTTTCAGTAATCCACGAGTTGGGCAAAAGGTTATGCTTCAACCATGAAAAGATACTATTAGTTCCTCCACTGGAGCATTACCATTCAGATAAATGGGCCATGCATTGGATGTTCTTCTTCCATGGCATCCATTCATTGCTGGACCCTCTTGTGTAGGTACCTTAGGTTTTGCTTTTCTCTTCCTCTCACTTTAATTGATGAAGACTGGCAGCACCTTTTTTTCTTCTTTCCTTTGCCGATTCCAGCCCTCACTATGCCTATTTTAATTATTACATCCTCAACTTTAGTCGAACTCCAGTCACGTCAACATTCCACTCGTTGATGATGGACTGGTCTTAATCTAAGTGAGTGATTAGCTTTTATTCCTTTTGAAACTCGATTATTACAGCTTTTGCTTGGTTATTTAGTGCTTTTAGTACCATTTTACTGTCCAAACCAGTTTGTGTTTACTAATTATTTGACGTAGATTAAGTATCTAGAAAACTTGCCGGAGAATCGCGGTTTCCACACTTTATAAGACCACGATGCTTTCTCAAAGCTTTACGGCTCATAAAACTTTGTTATGTTCAGTAAATTCTACCTTGCATAGCTTGGACAAAGTCCACTCTAATGTTATGGACGTTCGATTAATAACTTGTCATCAAGCTGTCCTTGGAGAAGGAGAAGACATCCTTAGATTGGGGACTGACCAAACAAGAAAAAGCATTGTTGTAATCAAACTGATTGTGATCACATAATATTGTCATAAGCCACCAAGACGGTAAAAGCTGTATGTGAAAACCCAGATGCAGATTATAGCAATTTCCTACTGTACAGATGTTAACTCGGATACACTTCTTGTTCAAAGTTTACGACATGGCTTCTACAAGTAGTCCGCACAAAAACATTACATATCTAATATCCTTCCAGTTCTGACTTCTATACAACATTATAACCTTTAACCAGAACAGCTGAAGGATGGGGGGATTTAGACCAAGTAAATCAGTTTGAAGTTTGAACATTATTCCCAACTCACTTATCCGCATTGATTCCAAAGATTCGCACCTTGTGCATGTTTGGAAATTTGGCAACAACAAGCACCAGCACTGCAAGAGTGTTGAAGAAGAGCATCGGATGCTGGTAATCAGTCGTATGTGATGCTATCAGGTACCTGGCAGAAGAGGGAAATGTAAGTGTATACTCAATTGGGCAATCCATGCATAGAGCCAAACTCTCAGATGGTTGTAAATTTTAAGTGCCCACACTTTAGAGACAAACAATGTTCTGGTTGACACTAGAGAAGATATCAGCAGAAAATTACAAGTTAAACAATTGAACAGATTCTAATTCAAAGAAGCAATGGAACAGTTATGAACTATGGTCCTTTATACAGTCGTCTAGATAATCCCCAGAACTTTTTTCATGCCCTGTTCTTTGTATTGGCATAAAGTTGTCCTGGACCTGATGGCAAAATGGTCGGTTTGACAGCGACCGGTGGGAACTTGAGCTCAAGGGTGCCCAAACCAAAATATCCCTATATATAGCTTCAGATAAGGCTCAGGTTGGAACAGCCCAAAACCAGTCCAACAAGCTTTGGGCTCTTTGCGTATGCCTGAAGGGCAAACGAGTTCGTGCCTGCCAATTTTTTTTGAGCTAGGGCTCAGGCCTTAGGGGGACCAACCCCGGTCTAACCCATTGTCATTCCTACCCTCACCATTCCTCTTACTCTTGAGACGAAATGTTCACAACATTTATTTACCATTGTACATGGGAAGAGAGCTACACCAAAACCATGCTCTCATAGCTACATAAATAGCACTAATCTTAACGAGGAAAGAAACACCAATTTATCATCGCTTATTGGATACAAGGAAAGCTAAGATATCCCATAAAACATCATTGAGAGATTCAATCTTATAACTATTGAACAGTATATGATCGATCATCTCAAGATGGGTGGAAATAATTGTTAGATCATACAATAGAGAGAGCCCAATACGTACGTCAAATTTAAATTTAAACCCAGAAAAAAGAAAAGAAATCATAACACAGATGATAATTAAAGTTTAAAATGTGATGATCAGTTTAGAACAAGATACCAACAAAGGCCAAAAGCTGACGAAAAGCATCATGCAAATACTTTTAGAACTCCAGTCAATAGACATGTTATTAAACACTAATTTGACAAGTGATACAAGAAAAACTGCTCAGCATTCAACATGTTTGACAGGGCATATTCTCACAGTTGAGGAACCAATAATGCCTACTTATACCGGAGCGAATAGTTATCTTGGTTCATTAGAATTTATGATGTCAACTCAATTAGGTGACAAGGTGAAACAGGCAATCATATTAAAGTATACATGGATGATGGAGTGGAATACATGTTTTCTTGCAAAGAAATAAACAACCATTGTATGACCAAGAAAATAGATGAAACTGAAATTGATGCGGACACATACAAACAAATTCAAGTCTGGAAACTTACAGCACCACGGGTACAACAGTCAAGAACTTTCGGTTGCGTGTAAGCTGCTTCCCGTTATCCATCTGCTCCCACCAAGTTAGCCCATTATAGATACCTTGATCATCTCCAAATGGGGTTCCTTTCTTCCAGTGAAAGAAGTGATATGTGATCTGAAGAAATCAGGGTTCATCTAATTGTGAAGCAATAAAAAAATCAGAGCAAACTAAACATTAAAAAGAACAAATAGCTTGAGTACTTTTGTAATTGTAATGCAAAGTGCCTTACTTACGGACAATTCATGGTACAGTCAAATTAGTTTTCAAGAAAAAATACTAATGATAAGTTAAAGAAAAAAATCTCAAAATCTACAAATAACATTCCTGAATGGCAGAACTAGCCTGACACCAATGTAGTTATGCTTGGTGTTAAATAATGGGTTCTAACTTCTTATGTATTTTATCAATGCAGATTAATTCAGAAGAACAATCAGAAAAGAATTTTTCTGCCCCAAGTCAAAATCAGCTAAAGTAGCTTCATGCGAGCCAAGATCATATAGACACTTATTATGTTTCATACCAATAAGGCAAAGGTCGAAAAAGTCAAGCCATTAACAAGTGGATGTGGAGATTTGACTTTTGAAATCAGAGACTAGAAAATCGGAAAAGAGGAAGAATATGCTTCACCTAAACACTTCAGATTGTCTCACTTGGGAGATTCCAAAGACATGGTTCTGGTAACTTCATGTGTGTCTACGATGCTACTTTTTACTGCAATTTGTTCAAGGTTCTTATAGCATTTGCATGAACAATAGGATTGCAGGTCACATTATGCTCCTGGTCGCAAATCAACTATCTAAACCACTTAAAAGTCCATGTAGCACCTAGCTAAAGAAAATAAGTGGAACTACAGAGGAAAAGAACAAAACAAGTGAAAATTAAAAGCAATCATTCGTAGTGAAAACAAGAATATGAAGGTTTTATGGGCTAAGATATCCACATGAAGGTAGAATGATTGAAAAATTTGTGAGAACTCTAAAAACAAATAACAAGAACTACCAAGTCCAATTTTGGAGGGAAATCTCATCCAAGAAGCAGATATGATACATATAGATAAAAACCACATATACCCATTTATGAAAAAAAAAAAGGTGGTAATAGATCAATCCTATCATCCCAACAAATCAAACTAGAACATACACCACTCAATAAAGCAAGTAGTAACCAGTGGATGATATTAATCCCAGCTACAGTGAAGCAATACTAACAATAAGTAAAACAATTTTTAAGCTTGCACACATCGGACTTGTAAAATAGGCAAAACAGAGTCCCAAATCAAAACCCTGAACTAGAAAGATCGAGAGTCGGAGAAGAAAACGTACAGCGAAGTGAGAGAGATTAACAATAGTCCAAGCCATCCCAGGAGAGCAACCGAAGACAGAGAGAACGAGGAGCCAAGCAAAGAACAACAAGAGTATGTAGGTTGTCCAAACACCTGGGTACATGAACCACTCAGTGTTCCGATTCAGATCCGCCGGTGGCACCGCCTTCACATACAAATTCGCCATCGCCAAAAATTCAAATTAACAGAAAAGAAGAAGAAAAAAGATTATATATACACAAGGTTCTCCTTGTAGATGGATGGATAATGGCGATTGTGATTGAGATTTTGATTGAGTTAGGGATAACTAGGAACAGGTTGTGCTTCAATTATCTCTATCTCTGAAGCCCAAGTCTAGCGTCCAGAACTTGGACTAACCAACTGCTTTTCAATAAATTTTCTTCTTAGCAGATACGGCACCGTTTCTGTGGACCGGTCTACGGACATCTTTCGTTAATTACTCCCTCACGGAATTTATGTGCCACGGGCAAGATGTTGCTTTTGGTTGAAGGAAAAGATTTAGGCTGCTTGTTAGTTGTATAACAAGAAAAAGGAAGAAACGGATAGCCAAAGAATAAAAAAAGTTGGTCCGAAATATATAATAATTGGATGAATAATATTTTTATATTTTTATAATTATACACATTAAAGTTTGTACATAATTATATAAAATTTTGTTAATTCATTTTAGTTTAAAATTAGTAAATTAAATTTAAATTAAACTCATATTTAAAAATTATTTTAAAATCTTATTTCATCGATTTAAATAACACGATTTTATTATAAAATAATATTATTTTTAAGTTTAGTATATAAGGTTTTTTCAGTTTAAATATGTCACTATTTCTTAATTATTAAATTATTAAATATATGTAACAATTTGTAAAATATTTATTGTAAATATAATATTTGATGAGTTAAAAATTTAATGATAAGTAATTTATTTAATTTAAGGGTTAATTACAAAAAAATTTCAAACTTTACTCAATTTTGTAATTATAGTCCGAATTTAAAAAAGTGACAATTAGATGTTTAAATTTTTAATTTTTTCAATTTTATCCAGACATTAATATCTTCTTTAACGTCGCTGAAGTCACTTGCCACATAAAACAAATACTCTTAATATTTATACACGTCAGACTTAATTAAACTAACACTTAATTAAACTATAGTTTCATTAAAGTTTTTTAATGTTAAAACGACGTAATTTAGTTAAACAATTTAATGAAACTTAATTAGTTAATTTAATCAAGTCCACCGGGCATATGTATTAAGAGTATCTATCTTATGTAATACGTCACGTCAACAATATTAACAGAAATACTAACGTCGGGTTAAAATTAAAAAATTTGAAAGTTTGAATATTTAATTGTCACGTTTTTAAGTTTAGGCTATAATTGTAAAATTAAGTACCGTTTGAATTTTTTATATTTAATTCTTAATTTAATTAATATTTAAAATTTTAGTATATCTTTACTTCTGAACTGTCGTTCTTTAGTCATTAATATAGAAAATGATTCTAATCAGAAAGTTGGAAGATAAAATCTATCACTTAGAGCCCGACAGAGATAAATGGCGTGTAAGTTCTTACAGTCTTCTTGTGGGCTTTAAAATCATCTTCAGCCGGAATAAAGGACAAATGTGGCCGCATTTGACCTTCGGATTTGAGGAAAAAAAGGCCTTTTTTCTTTTAATATAAACGCTTATTCTGAGAAAGAAATATCCTAATCCAAGACAAAAATAGCCCCAACTGAAGTCAACGTTGTACTTTTAAAAACATCGTGTCAACTTTATTAATTTTGAAGTCAATGATGAGTTATATTTTTATAAATTAAAATGTTTTATTATAGTATTAAATATTTTTTGTCATAATATATTACAATTATCATATATATTATTGATTAGGTATTATTTTCTTAAAAAAGATTAGATATGTTACGATTACTAATATAATTTAAAATATAAACAATTATACTCATCACCTGAGTTAGATAATACAACAGTATTCTTTTCTTCTACGTACACTAAAACGATGATCTTGATAGTTCTACGTACACTAAAGTATTCTGAGGATGGCCTCTTTGCTAGCTAGATTAATTATTATTTTTTTGATTAAAAAGGGGGTGAGAAAACACCGAATTAGTGAGTAAGAACATCCCGTGGTCAGGCCACTCCTAAAACGTCCTGAAATAAAACATTAGACAGAGTTTCTGAGATTCCGGTAAGGATATGATATCCAAGTGGAAAATCCAGAGTTAAGGAAGCCAAAGTATCTGCAGCTCTGTTGTCCTCGCAGTATGCATGCTGAATGTGAACTTGCCACTGACAGTTAAGTAAACAGTGAATTTGCTTTAACAGCGGCTCAAAAAATACACCAGAAGAGCTAGATTAATTATTGAAAACCTAAGAGAAGATATGCATGTATTTATATATTTAAAATTTACAGGTAAAGTCATCCCACATTAAAAATAGACATATAAATAAAGTTGTATGAATAAAGCGAATAACTAGTGACATTGACACCGGTGAAGAGGGCATTTAAAGCCCTCAACAGTAGCAGGCGATGGTGCAAAAAGGGGAGTGGCAGTGCGGAGACAGGACGGCGAGGAGAGAACAACAAGGGTGGCGGTAGGAGAAAATGCAGAAACTTAATTCTGTGAAAAAGAAGTCGTTCCTAGCGCGTGAAGTGCACGGGCCAGTCAACGTCTGTCGTCGACATTCGCCATAGTTACAAATTTTTGGCAGGTGCGTGCTTTTTTTTATTTGGTTATTTTATGTTTTTAAAGTCTTAATTTCAATTAAATTAATTTGATGGAGATTAAATTGGTTTATATTCCTAATAAAATTGAAAAGTGTTTTTCTAAATATTTGAAAATTGTCTTCAAGCAGTAATTATTATTAGGAATACTTTAAAATTTAGTTTAATTTTTCAAAAATTGAATTATTAAATTAAATTAATTATCAAATCAATAATTAGAATCAAGCAAATATTTAAAAGAGTTATCTCTTATAATTAGATTATGTTAGATGACCAATATAATGAGATTATATTAATTAAGATGAGATCTTAATTTTAAAATTAAAGTAATTATTTTTTTATTATGATTAAGATTAATAATTATATTTATTCCTAATTAATTTTAGAAACAACAATTAATTTTATAAAAGTTGTTTCTAAAATTAAAATTAATTAGTTTCAATTAGATTGAAATTAATTAATTAGACTTCTTAAAATTAGAATTAATTATTTTTACTTAGATTGAAATTCGTTAATTTGACTCCTTAAAATTAAGAAAATTGTTTTCTTAAATAATTAAGAAAGATTTTTCTTAATTCAATTTGATCGAGATAAATTAATTATAACTTTATTTGTTTAGAGATTTATTATTCAATTTATTTAGAAATTGTTTCTTTATTTATGAATAATAAGTTTCTTGATTTTTTAGAAAAAGTATTTTTCTCGGTTAAATTTTGAAAAGCTTATTTATTTATTAATTAAAAATGTGCTTTCTTTAATATTTTTGAAAAATAGTTTCCTAATTTATTAAAGGAACATTTTAGTTTCCTAATTTATTAAAGGAACATTTTTTAATTAATGAAGAAATCAGTTTCTAAATAAATAATATAAAGGACTTTCTTAATTAAATTTAAAAATGTTTTATTTAATTTTGAAAATAGTTTCCTTTTAATATTAGAAAATAATTTTCTAATTAAGGAAAATTAATTTCTAATGAGATTACAAATAGTAATTTCCATTGAGATTAGAAACACTAATTTCTAATTAGATTAGAAATAATTTTCTAATTGGATTAGAATGTGCTTCTTATATAATTTTGAACATGTGTTTTTCTAAATTATAATAACTACAAAAAATAATTTATTGAAAATTGTTTTCAATTAAATTTGATTAAAGGAGTTAAGATAATTAAAAATAATTTCCAATTGGATTTGAAAATTGCTTTCAAATCAAATTAAATTTCTTTTTGGAATAAGAATTTAATTCATTTAGGAATCAATAAGTTCGATCTAATTTAATTTTTCCAAGGAGTTGGAAATATTATTTTAGATTATGAAGATCATAACTTGAATCAAACGAAGCTTGATGTTTTATGCATATAATTTGATTATAAGTGCATAAGATGCATACTTTATTTATATGGTTGATATATATATATATATAGGATGTATGTTAAATTGTATGTTTTATATATGTGATATTTTACATGCAATTTTGTGTTTGATGAGACAAATGAAGTTAAAATCTCTCGTTAAAATATTAAGTATACGTTAAGAGCATTATTATTGCCTTCATGTTATAAGAATAAACCAGAGTTCTGTTTATTGTAGGCTTGTTGAGCAAATTCAAGGTCGCTTTAACCTGGACATGTTTAGTCTTATGACACTGGGTTCTACTTAACTAAATTTGTGTGATTTGGATGAGCAAACTCATGATCACATGAATTTAGAGGCAGGGTTAAGAATGACATATAAGATATGTTTTGGCAAGAGTTGTCAACTAACGGATCTAAGAGTCACATGAGATGTGATTGATAAAGTTGTTATTTAACTAATTTAAGTTTAGTTGGTTTGTTAAGCAAACCCAAGATCAACTATATTTGAATCGGATCCTAGCCCACTAGAAAGATTAAAGTAATCTTTCCGAATAGTAGTGAGGGCTATTATTTCAAATAAAATAGTAAGAGTAACCAAATACATTATTAAAGTCCTAGTTCAATTTGGTAGTCATGACGTATAATTAATTACTTGGTTTTCTTACATTTATATTTTGTTCTGAGTGGAATTTACTTTGTTTAGTATAGTTGATACTAAGTTATTGAATCCAATTTTTGGACATAGTATATGTTTGAGAAGAGTTCTCAAAAGTTATATAGAAAATTGTATGTCTATTATGTTATTATGTTATTATGCTATAATCCCTGTTGAGGATTCAGTGAGAAAGTTTTAGAGATATGGCAAAATCATATAGATGACAAAATGTATTGACATTTTGAGTTGATTAATGTTTCATAAACTTTAATAACAACATGTAAGATATGTGTCAACACCATGATAGCAAAATGTAAGAGGTTGCATGGAGTAGAGCTAAAAGGTATAGTATCTTAATGAAATTGTTTCATTTATTTTAGCCTACTAAAAGCATAAATATGGACATCAATTAAAGGCTTTGCGATAGTATGATATTAGTTGTCATAAGAAGAAAATGATTGCATGACTTTTCTTACCTATACGAGATATGATAAAGATCATATGTATTTCTAGTTTATGCATACGAGTATTTGATATTGAATTTAGATTCAACATTGTTATAATATTCAAAGCATGATAGGAAATAGATTGTTAAGTAAAATTAGTTGATCCAATTTTATACAAATAGTTTATATGTGTTGGATCAAAGGAGACTTAAGCTTAACATAAATGGCAAGAATACAAAGTTGGATAACCGAGACTATTCTTTTATGCCATGTTGGTTAAATCAACAAAATGAGAATCATAAAGTTACATATAAAGATATGTGTATCCTTATGATTATGAATCAAATGAAACTTGTCAAGTTAAAGAATAACAAAATCAACCTTTGGTGAAAGGATGATGATGGTATTGAATTGTTAAATTTATACATATGATGTATTGGATGAAATAACAATTCATATAAGGATGATGTTTATATTTCATTAGCTTACTAATAATTTTATGTGATATAGTCATATGTATTAAATGAAATAATGATTTAAATTTTTGAAAAATTCAAATTATTTAAATCTAAGTAAAAATTAAGCACTGAGGATGTTGAAGTACTTCGATGAGATCGTTGTAGTGAGTTTTTTAATTTTCGGTTATTTTTAGGGAATAAGATTCTTTAGTGAATATCTTTACAACAAAATTCCATAAAAGTATGGATTCTTGTAAGGAGGAAAATACAATATGAGATATTATATGATGCAATATTATTTCTTCTCTAGCGATGTCTAGTATAATGACTTACCCTCAATAGTTCTAATTAAATCAATTAGTAAGATTTTATATTAGATATGAAACACTAAGTCTTTGAAAGAGTCAAAGTTAATGATTTAGGGATGTGATGCTTAGTTGAAAGATATATTATCCATTAAGTTTAGAACTAAAATGGATAATAAAAGGTTATGAGATATCCAAAGGGTTAGATATAATCTAACAGATCTATTAAACAAATTGTTTGTTTCATTGTATACTTATAAGAGAATGATTCTTAAGATAAGTAGTGGGAGTAAGATGAATCTAAAAAGTTCAAATCACGTGATAATACATTCAATTGGAACTATTGCCTTTATTGATACATTTGATGTATAGTTGAAAGACTACAAGACATTGAAAGATTCACTTTTATAATTAATTCAAAAAGTTTGTTTTGGAGATGATTGTGAATTTATCATATTTGTAAGAAGTTTAGTGAGAGTATAGTTTTCCTCTTTACTGGGAATATGAAGAGACATATTGCTCATGGAGAATAATAATTCTAATTTTCAAATTGTTGAAAACATAGTTGTCCAAGAACAACTCTTGTTGGATAGGAAAAGTAACAACTTAATTATGAGAATAAGATCTATAGACATAGGGACATTGTTCACCTATTCTAAGTCCAAGTACATAGATAATGTACTAAATATGTTCAGTATTTGAGATATCAAATACTTGCGAAGTATTAAAGATATCCATTACTCTATGTATAAGTTGATATTTGAGTTCAAGTCGATAAAGATATTTGCTTTAGAAGTAAATCCTAATTAAGGTTTATTTTACTGAAGAACAATATCATACAAGATTGGGAAGGTTTTAATGTGGCAATGGTTGCTAATTAAGCCAAAATACAATTTTCATTTAGTGGAAATGATTAAATGGAGCAATAAATTCTTTAATGAACTTGATATGGTTCCTTACATTGTTCAAGACAATAATGTACTGTGGAACATTAGAGTCATTTGGCATACAAAAGGAGCTAAGGTCTTATCAAAGATTCAAGGATGTATTTAGGCAGATTTTTCTTAATTATGATGATAATTAAGATGGAAGTTGTAAGATATAAACAAGCTCATTATAGAGAATCTTGTAGAATTCTCTCATTAAGCCACCGTCTCAGCAGTAGTATAATCGTCATATGGTGATATGGTATCAGATACTTAAATGATTGGCTCAGTGTAAGTGGAAGATTGTTAGTTTATGTCCTACAGTCAATCGTTTTTGTTGTAGTTTAGTGATAATTATTTAAAGGAATTCTTTATATCTTGTACATGTTTAGATGTATACGATAAAGTTTACGGGATAATTATACATTGCAAATGAAATTATAGCGAGATTATAATTATGAGATTCATATTGCTTTTGTGTATTATCTCTAAATTGTTCATAGTAATTGTTCTATTAAGAATGAATATTAATAGAACGTAAAAAGACTAGCACACATTTTGTTTTTCCTTATGAAGGAATTAGTTGATCTCATAGACTAAAGTATGAAGATATTTAAACAAATATGTAGGTGCTTGTTAGAGAACAATTTCACTAAACAGACCCGACATGATAAATCCATTTAGAACATTACTTGTATGTCTATGGAATTCTCATTGTGACGATTGTATTAGTAATCATTTGACTTAAGGTCACCAACGTTATCTTGTATAGGGATTGCTATATTTTGATATTACTTATAAACTATATATTCATAGGTTATTTAATTGGTAGTCATTGGCTGTAGCATGAACTATATGGAGATAGTTATCTAATCAAGATATGATTCATCATCCTAAAGTAATTAAGGAGAATGTTCTGTTGTTTTCGATTAGTATTGATTTGGAAAATCTTTGACCAAGGTAGAATGACGCTTTGTAAATAGTTTACTATAGTATTAATTGAATCAATAGCTAATAATGGTGAAGAACTAATATGATTGGAATCAGATCATCACAATGAGAATTTCATAGACATATAAGTAATGTTCCAAATGGATTTATCATGTAGGGTCTGTTTAGTAAACTTGTTCTTTAACAAGCATCCACACGTTTGTTTAAGTATCTCTATACTTTAGTCTATGAGATCAATTATTTCCTTCATAAGGAAAAACAAAACTTGTGTTAGTCTTTTTACGTTCTATTAATATCCATTCTTAATAGAACAATGACTAGGAACAATTTAGGGATAATCATAATATATAAATGCAATATGAATCTCATAATTTTAATCTCATTATAATTTTATTTGAAATGTATAATTATTACATGAATTTTATCATACACATCTAAACATGAAGTTTAGATCTTCTGCCAATTTTACCCTGTCCAATCTTGTCCAGTGCCCAAAACCATGTTATTTTGGCCATTGAACATGAGTTTAGAAATTGTTCAACTCTATTAAACAGTCAAAACAATGTTGTTTTGAATATTAAATAGGATTGAATACCATAAAATTAGACAAAAAATTCTTACTTTTAAACATATACAAAATAAATAATATCTTTAAATAATTATTACTAAACCACAATTACAGCCATTACCTGAACGTCATAAACTGTAGAGGTACATTCGTGGCTTTGCACGAATTCGCAATCTGGTAAAGACACCTCAAGAGGTAATTGCATGTACTCATGTCTTTTTCTGTAGTCCTTTATTGGCCTGACGAAATCACAACTGAGATGGAAATTTTTAACCTCAAAAACTAGAACAAGACAAGTTTGACATTTCATTCGTAATCGGGCATTACACGTAAGCTGGTAAATATCTGGATCTGTTGTCTGGCTTATAGTCCGTACAACAGAAGCATGCAAATTAACACGTAGGTTGGTTATGTGTCATACTTTGGCAGTGGTTTTTCAATTTACTGTGAAGGAGGTGACGTGAAAGAGACAAGGATAGGAGTTTTGTGGAGGCGATGAGAAAGAGACAGGGGTGAGGGTTTGGTGGAGGGGACTCGGTCGGAGTGAATGAGGTATCAATCCACCAAATCTGATAGTTGGGACTGCTTTTCAAGCTTTTCTAAGCAACACCATCCCTTGAAAAGCTTTATATCCCAAATTTTTTAGTTGCTAAAGCCTAACGATAAGTTAGTTGCTGAGACTAAATCTCTACATATAATAATGTCACTTAAATCTGGGAAGACGTAAAATCATGACCTAAATTTGGACAAGACAACTAGTAAATATGTATTTATGTCATCCCACCTTGGGTTTATATACCGCACTAAACATTATAATTATAGGTCACTTACCAACAACCTTCTCTTAATGGACCTAAAATTAGGTCTCTTTCTATCCCCCCACTTATGTGGAACTCTATTTGCAGACTACTAAATTAGCAAGTGATAGTGTGGCTCAGGATATTCAGCCGCTCTTTATCTTCGATATCTTTATATTACCATTATATCATTTGCTCAACGTAATATCAGCAAGTTTACTACATTGAATAACTTGGTTTACATACCAATGAGAAAACTACGTGCTTCTTAAATGAAACGAACATATACTTCGTTAGTAGATGTGGAAAGAATTATCGAATGCATGACCAGATTCGTCTTTTCAATGAAGATATGTTGACTAACAATAACACAATTTGATATGTGAACTAAGGGTTTTAGCATACACAGCGAGATCTAGCTTTTGTTTTTTGTTTTTTTTTGGTCTTTAGAAAGTATGGAAATGCTTAATACATCCGATTAATAAGTTTTCAAGTAAGGATACCAGGGCTGGAAAGAAGATCAAGTGCATTTTGTCATGTTTCAACTTGTTATTCTTATCCCAAGGAACAAATGGAAAAGCTTTCCAGAGGTTTTTCGTGCTTATTGCAAGATCCCACTTCTATAGTAGTAGGACACAATATATCAGGCGCATGTCGTGTTTTTTTTTTTTCATTTGATCTTGTTAACTGGAAACCATGATAGTGTAATGACGTTTACAGGGGTGAAAAAAGGTTTCTGAATATTTTATGAGCCACGTTACCACATTTTTCTGTTTGTGGTGTCCTAATGGCATTAAACAAGCCATTGAATACCATATCTTTGTGCACTAGTGTATAGTCAAATGTACCGTTAGGGTTAATTTTATCTACCAAAGACCCCCAGGAAGTTTCTTGCACGACCCTCCTTATCACATACATTTGTCCTAGAATAAAACCATCTACGCACCAGATGTTGCATTATAAAGAAATGCTCGACTCTAGAGGCAGTTAGGCAGGTGATTAGCAACGAAACCGCTCAAGCAGTAATCTTTCACATTTATGATACTGAACTTTCAATTACTAACCTTTGTACTTGAAAGTACTTGTACGGAAAGTTTTGGACCTATTAGCAAACCGTACAAGTTCCAAACACCTCAGATAGTGTGGCCAAAGCCTGATTCTTGATCACTCTCAGGATTGTTCTTAGAAATTCCTGATGGGAAAGGAAGCATCAGACAAGTTGGAATGGAAGATAAGTGTAGATGATGGGACATTGGAGAAGGAGATACTGACGCCAGAATCAGGAGCATTTCACAGAGTTTGGATGGCTCTACAATTTGTCCTAAAAGAACCAATTTGCAGGATTCGAAAATTCTTGGAAAAGGCTTGGAATTTAGGAGTGGCTGAGCCTAAAAAGGTTATCCATGGTCTCAAAGTCGGG
>JAOQMM010000004.1:3009612-3024848 GCA_027563515.1 Erythroxylum platyclados
TAATGTCTGTTTTTATTAATATCCCCAATGTTAACATTGCAACTATTAATTTGCTGATAAGCACGACCAACATTTTTTGAGTAAAATAAAGCTAATGGAATCAAATATCTACCAAACTAAATGCAAGCGCAATATATCAATATGCAAAATCTCTCCCTCTTTAGACAACAATTGATAATGTCTACAATGATATTCTAGAAATAAGATGTTCAATTTATAAATAATACATAAGTTAAAGCCAATAAATTAACATATGCACCGTAATCAACAAAACCCATAATTAAAAGGCATATTATAGGAGATAAAGTATACCGGTTAGCATTATATATCTGATTAAAATTGATAAACTTCTTCCAACAATAATGAGATACTGATGATCACAATGACTACATTTCTTCACCTCTCTTAATTCGAGAAGAATTATTTATAATGTACGTAACAAACATAATCAAACGGTTAAAACCTTAAAATGTGTATCAAGTTGCTTATCAATAGGATGAAAACTAAGTAGCATCAATTGTTGAGCACTCTCTCACAGAACCTACATCTATGAGAATTTGTCTCATAGATATAATTAAAAATAATTGTCTCAAAAATTCAAGAATGACTACGAAATTGATTAAAAAAAAGAGGAAATCAGATAAACTTTCAAATGTCGTATACAAACTCGTTGACTTTGGACGGTGACCAGTGGAGAGAGAGTTACAGGTGACTTGAGAACCTATCTCACATGTGACAATCACGATGGAGGCGTGAGGACGTGTTTTGAGACTTTTGGGTAAAGGAGGATGTGGTTTGAGAACTTTGACTTTTTTTGTTACATGGCAAAAGTACAAAATTACCCTTACGTTTATGGGAGCTTGTAGATTAAAGATTGTGTGACTCGGTTCTTCTAATTTGATGGTTAAAATTTTGAATCGGTTTTTTTTTTATCTAATTTTTAATTTTTTGGTTTGATTTAGTTTAATAATTTTTGTTATTAGAAATTGATTATTTTATTAATTAATCAATCAGTTTTTATAAACTAATTATTTTTGTAAATCAAAATAAACTAATTAATTTTTACTTAACAGTTTTCCTTTTCAATTAAATTTTAAATTTTTCGATAATTAAGGATAGTCTCCTTCAATCATTTTTTAACTTCTTTAATTTTATTCAATCGTAACTAATTTTGTGATTGTTTAATACCGATTAAACCTTTTAAACTTTAAATTTTATCTTATTGATTTAACTTCCAATTCTGTTTTTAAAACATTAGTAAAATAAGAGTAAAAAAATTAAAAATAAGATTAATTTAGTAATAATAAAATTTGAGAACCAATGTACAGATGACCTTAAAATTAGAGGACCAATTTAAGCTTTTTTTCCCCTTTATTTTACCCTACTTTGTAGTACTATCTTACCATCTATTTAGAAGTCAAACAAGAAATCATTGAGCTACAAGATTAACGTATACTGTACTTGGCGATCAGTTAGGCGATGCAACTCTCTTCTTTTCTTCTACAAACACTATAGAGTATGAAGTTGGAAGCTTTAAAAGATTCGTCACTTGCTAAACAAACTAATGAAAGCCCACGAAAATATTTGTTGGCTCAGAGGCATAGCCATGGCTGCACACATGGATTTGCACTGATAAGCAACCTGGTAGAACCACCTCAAAAGTTGCACGCAATCATGTCTTTTTTTTCTTAATGTATATATTGAGCCGACCGACATCAGCACTCCGGGATGGACATGTATTAAGTATGATTTGTAGTAACTACACGTAATTTGATACAATGCGTGAAGTGCCATTGAACTGCAACTATCACGATCTGTTGTATAACTTATAATCCGTACAGCAGAAGCATGCGAATGAACACTTAGATTGGTGATATGCCATGTTCTCGCAGTGCCCTTTTTAATTTACAGAGATAGGAGTTTGGTGGAGTAGTGGGTGTTATCTTATGATGTTCGTGACCTAAATTCGGACAAAACATTAGTGAACACGATATAATGTCTTACAACTTCGCGTGTGTATATATATATATACCCCGCACTATGTATGTATAATATGACTATCTCGTCGTTCGTAGACCTAAAATTAGGTCTCTCTCTGTTTCTCCCACTTATGTGGAAGTCCATTTGCAGACCGCTTATCAAGTGATGTACGGCTAGTAAAATAATGAAGCAGAATATGCGCCTTCTCTTTTCTTTGATAATACCTTAGTCTCATTCTCTGTAACCTCCATTTTCTCATGCACTCAACTTAATAACAGGTGCCATTAATTCCAATGTAACGAAAGCTTGCTCATCAACAGAAAGAAAAAGGTGAGCCACATGCTGGATCGATGTTTAGGAAATTAGATAAATCATTTTTCGGTTACCAATAATAATTTAGTTAGGACATCAGAAGTTTATTCTGTATCGTAATTACTGGATAAGGTTCACTTATTCTTCAGCTGTGGCCCTGGATATGATGTTTGGCCTACAGACAGAAATCTAACTTTCGGGATCTTGGATGAGCTGTGAAGTCTCAAACTGCTCCACAACTTCCAATTAATCAGTTTTTCACGTAAGCAGATTAAAGTTTGAAAAGATCCCAAGTGCATTTTGTGATGTTTCAACTATTCTGATCTGAAGGAACAAATGGGAAAGCTTTTCACAGGATTTCCTGCTTATTGCAAGATCCACTACTGTGGTTATATATCAGGAGCTTGCCATTTTTCTTATGATGTTGTTAACTGGCAACCATGATAATGTAATGATGTTCACTAGAAAAGCTGCTCCAAATTTTTTATTAAGCCACGTTACCAGATTTTTTGTTCGGTGCTGTCCTAATGGCATCAAACCACAAATTCGGTACAATGCCATATCTTGTGTGCACTATTGTTGTATACATTTGTCTGAAAATAGAAAAATCTAATTTACAGACGCTGTACTATAAATAAAGGCTTGACTCGAGAAAAGTGATTAGCAACTACCTTCTTAGCCATTTATGAAATTATGATACTGAACTTTCTGTTGCTATATCTTTGAACTCGAAGGTACTTGGAGAGCACCTCAGGTACTGTGGCCAAAGTCTGACTTTTTGTCGCTCTCTTGGAGTTTTCTTTCGGAGTTGTGATGGGAAAGGAAGCATCAGAAAAGTTGGAATGGAAGATCAACGTAGATGGTGGGATATCGGAGGAGATATTAATGCCTGAATCAGGCCCATTTCATAGAGTCTGGCAGGGTTTGAAGGGTATGCTCAGGGAGCCAATTTTCAGGATTCGGAACTTCGTAGAAAGGGCTTGGAGTTTAGCGATTGCTGAGCCAAAAAAGGTTATCCATGGCCTCAAAGTTGGGTTGGCTCTTTCTCTGGTCTCACTTTTTTACTACATGAGGCCTTTGTATGATGGCCTTGGAGGAAATGCGATGTGGGCAGTCATGACCGTTGTAGTAGTTTTTGAATACACTGTGGGTCAGTATTCTAAGTTCCTTGTGTACTTCTATTTGAGCATTTGTAGTACTTTGAATCTATGAATGTTAAGGCTAACAGTACCATGTAGGATCCGACGATATAAGTGGCAAAAGTCCATTTCTTAGTTGAAATCCCCTTAAGACATAACTAATCAAGTTATCATCTTTGTTACAGGAGCAACACTATGCAAGTGTATTAACAGAGCAACAGGAACTTTTCTGGCTGGGTCACTAGGCCTTGGGATACACTGGATTGCAAGTCATTCAGGAGATGAGTTTGAGCCTATAATTCTTGGAATGTCAGTGTTCATACTAGGTGAGTCAGAGTCACGTGCGCCCAAATTCCTAAATTTTCTCTCATTACTTTTGGCTACTATTGCTTGGATGGTTCTTGACTTCAATCCGTTCACTTCTCTTCCATAACAGCTTCTGCTGCAACGTTTTCCCGATTTATTCCATCTGTTAAATCCCGGTTCGACTATGGTGCCATGATCTTCATACTCACCTTCAGCTTAGTTTCAATATCCGGTTATCGGGTGGATAAATTGTTTGAATTGGCTCACCAAAGATTATCCACAATTGCTATTGGTGCCTCCTTGTGTATTATCATAACCATGTTCTTCTGCCCAACATGGGCTGGCGATGAGCTTCACAGTTTGATCAACACTAACCTGGAAAAATTGGCTGATTCCTTATATGGTATGTCAAACCAGAACCAGCTAAATAAATTGTCATCCGAACTGATTCAAGATGTAATCTTTTTTGTTAACTTGCATTTGCAGGATGTGTTGTCATGTACTTCACAAACAACTGCGACGATGATTCTAGCAAGAAAATGGAGCGCTACAAATGTGTGCTTAACTCAAAGGCAACTGAGGAATCTCTGGTGGGTGAACTAATCCCACTTTTTCACTAGTCAATACGCGAGTGAATTTACCAATAACAAAAGTGTTACCATTTGAATTGAACAGGCCAATTTTGCCAGATGGGAACCTGCACATGGCCGTTTCAGCTATAGACATCCATGGAAACAGTATCTCAAGGTTGGTTCCGCCTTGCGTGGCTGCGGTTATTGTATTGGAACCCTCAATAGTTCCATGAACTCGGAATTTGAGGTACACCCTCTTAAATTTATCTTTGTTTCAATTGTCAAATGATGTTCTGCGATAGCTGGAAGACACAGTAATTAACTAGGAAACAATTCTGACATAAAACAGGCACCTGATTTCCTAAAGAAACATCTCAGAAATGCCTGCATCACTCTAAGTTCCCATGCGTCGAATGTCTTGAGAGAATCGGCCACTGTGATGGCAACCATGACTAAATCTTCAAATATCCGCTTCTCTGTTGGGGAGATGCAGTACGCAGTAAAAGATCTCCAAAACGCCTTATTATCTCTTCCAAACTGTTACCTAGCAGCCAAACCACTGGCACCACTCGACGGTGACAGCAAAACGGCAACAACTACGAAAACAACTGTACTGTCCATGACAGAAGTTCTTCCACTGGCAACATTGGTGTCCTTGTTGATGGAAACTGCAGCGAGGATTGAGGATATTGCTGATGAGGTGATTAACTTGGCAGAGCAGGCAAATTTTAAGCCTGCGACCAGTAAAAAGCCCATCCAATAAAGATCGGGTAAAAAACCCGATTCGACCAAATCAAGGTCTTAAGGAGACGAAAGACATATAGGTGTTTTTAACTACACCTGTAGATACTGTTTAAGGTAGCTATTACGGTACAGAATCGCCAGACATATCTGCCAGTCTTTTATGCTTTGTAATAAGGAAGAAAAAGAGTATTAGTCGCAGAACTTATGTGCTGGGAAGTAAACTTTGTCCTCGTTCTTCTGTAAGGATGTCACCACTAGAAGTGTATCAAAATTGGCAGGCTACCTGTTTGTATTTGATCATGCATATAGCCTGGCACTAACTTAATCCACTAATCCAAACTTCCATCCGCTCTTGCATAATGAAGGTAGTTCTTGATCTTAGAACAAAGAAAGTTTATCTTTGCGCGGCTTTGAGAATCCACTAAAAGTTCGGGATCAAATTTCAACAACCGATAACAAACCACTATGTAGCTCGTAAATTTTGTTCAGTCTGTACATACATAAATCTGTAGTGTTAATACATGTAGATAACCTTCGAAATCAGAGAGTCACTAGCATGAATAAGATCTTATTAATGGAAACTGTGAGTGAAATGTCATTTGATATGTGGATTTTTACCAACAAATCTATGGCTTTTCCCAACTTAAATGCACATCATATCACCATCAGTCTTCCAGAAGCCTCGTTACTGTCATCGGATTCATCTTCAGGAGAGCCTGCCCAGCCAAGGTTCACAGATAGATCTTCCACAGCAACTTTGATCACGTCACTCCGAACACCTATATCAGTAGCATATCTGCTCATACAGTACATCCCGGCCGTTACTGTAGCAACCCCAACTGGACTGGGCATTAGCAGCTTCAGTGGAGATGACATGATAGCGGCTAACGGTGCACCAATTGCAGAAGAAGCTTGACCACTTCTTCCCACCCCAAGCTTATCCATTATTAAAAGACCTGTCTTGCAGTAAAGTGCGAAATCCTCACAGTTATTCTGGAATATATCATAATTCCCAAACCCATTTTGAAGAAGGTACATTGCTCGGTGGATAACTGCCTCAGCTGGGTCGGATGCCGCAATGCTACATGTTCCTCCGCGTAACTTTGCAAGAAAAACTGATGGAGTCACCCCATATTCAAAGCAGTAAAGGGAACCTTTTCTAAGGAAACAGTCCAGGCACGAGAGGACTACCCCACTCTCGGGCTGCCTGAATCCGCAGTCAGGAAAGATCTCACAGGCCATTGTGTCGTACAATTCTAAAGATGATTCAGAGCTTGAATTTGTGTCCCGCCTGGGCGTAAAATGGACTACCTTGCTTCCCCCAACAAAGATTCCTGCATTATACAAATTATAGCTTCTGCATTAACCCAATCAAGGAAGACTCAATCGTTAATCAGAAAAATACTTGCTGATCTGAAAGAAGGACAAGGTCAAGAGTACAAAAAAACACTCTGAGCATCTTGTGCTTGTTGGAGAAATAAAGTTGCATAAATCTATTAGAATTGCCATACCCAGGAAAGGTTGTAGCTGGATTGAATAAAAACAATTATGATTATGGATAGTCAAATATTTGGAAATGTAGATTGTTATATACAATAGATTGACTATATACTTGAGCCAGCTCCACATAAACTTCATAGTTGTCCCCATCCTAATGGAGTAGCATGTCCCTAACAAACTGTACTGCACTGCAGACAGTGATAGTAAAAATGTTGATGAGCTGATTTAACCATATAAGAAATCTAGACAATTGACTTTTCAGACTTCCAGCTATCTTCTTTTTGTTCTATGAAAGACATTCTTGAAATCGAATTCAAGGAGCTAAGTCATATCAATCGCTCAAAGAGACGGTTGACTTTCTAAAGACTAAGTGGGTTGAACTTTCTGAACTGTAAAGAACACAATTCAATTTCAGGTCTATCCATACAACGAAGGAACTGACGGTAAACAACACAACTAAGAAGACGAAATGGACAGATGGTTTGCTCTACGTTTCAATCTAGTTGAACTGCAAGAGACGAAAGGGAAGACAGCGAGACAAAAGATAAAGTTCCCTCATTTACATCTAATCCAACCAAAGAAGTTAACTTTATGATGAAAGAAAAAACCCACATTGAAGAACAGAGGTTAAAGATAGATAGGTACCGTGGTGAGAGTAAGTGAAGACAGCCCGGTAAGTGTAGATGTGATCTCCAGGTTTGATTTCACTTCTTTCCGCTCTGTTGGTGAGCAGACCCATTGCTCTATCGATCTCTCTGTACTCGAAACACCCTTTGGAAAATGGAAATTTCTCAGCAGAGACTAGTACCACAGTTCACATCCAATCGAGACCCCACCAAATTGTGGCAAAATCTGATTGGCTTGACCACAAATGGTTGTAACGACTTTTTACCAATCCTGCGTATTATTGGGATTTATGTGCTTTTTTAAAGAATTGAAAAGTTCCCATAGTGGTTAATGATAGGTGATTATGATGATGTTACACGACGACACAAGCCAAGTCTCCCTGTTTTCTTTGCCTTTTCTCTTTCCTTCTTGACCCTTTATGCCATTATCATCATTATGGGCCTCTTTGATTCCGTCTTATCAGCATATGGAAGTAATTAAAGAGGGATTTTTTATCTTCTTTCTTAGAATTTAGTGTTATATATTACTGTTTTATATTGAATTTCTCTATTTCTTGTTAAATAAAATATGACCATATTGAAATTTTATCTTTTCCATCATTGAATCACGTTGTCAAGCATTGCAACCTACGAATGTGTCGGTGGAGGGCAAAGCGATACTGTTTTGGGGAAAGGGGAAAAGGAATGTAATGACGAAATCAAACTTGGGATTCTTTGCGGCGTTGTCAAGTCGTGCCGTTGGCAATTGGCATCATATGACGTGTCCACTCGAACCTTTTTCGTTTTTTGTTATAAATTGCAACGGGTCGAAGCCTTGCTTCTGGGTCGGAATTAGATAAGCAAGCCTTTTCGTGATGCATGAACTTGGATCCTGAGAGCCATTACCAACACCAACAGAACATTGCTTGATCTTGTTAATAACTGAAAAATCGTGGGGGCATTCGTTTTGCAAAATCTTTGATTTAATCGCGGTTAATTTTAGCACAAATAAAATATTAAAAAATTAAAAACACAAAATAAACAAAATCAAAATTTGTTAACGCAGTTCGGCACACTTTGCCTACGTCTGCAGGACTTTTATCCAATTTAATCACTTTTACGAAAGTACAATAGATTTACACAAGGCCTTACTAAGCCGACACCACTTAATCCTTGAAATTATCCCTCAACATCACTTCCTGTGAAAGATTTTCACACCTAATAACACAACCGACTCGTGTTAATCTCAACAGAAAATTTTACTCAACAATCTTTTAATGAAAGAATAATAGACGAATAACTCAATTGATTAAATAACTAAGAACAGAACAATAGTACACTTGAGATATAAAAGAACTTCCCTATAGGTTCAGCTTCGTGGAATATATCTGAATAATTATCCACCTATTAGAGTGATCCACGCCAACCTCAGAATCAGATCACGGCTGCTCAATCAACATGTAGTTCACAACAGAAGACACACGCAATCCCCAAAAAAAAAAAACAACGAGCCACTCAAAGAGAAGAGCGTTCAGCGTGAGTGGCTCCCAAAATATTAATGCAGAACGTGAATCTCCAAAGCCAGAAGACACATGCAATACACAAGTATCAGTTGCTGGAAAATCATGCCATACACAAGAAGAGCCACAGCCAACCGTGTGTCACACCACAACAATCAATAAAAGGCTTGCAACAATTACTACCGAATGTCTCACAAGTAAGCACCAAACACAAAGAACTTCCAATCACTCCATATGGCTTGAGACACACATGTTGTAATCAACCATCAATTAGTTGTGTGTTACAACATAGAACACTCACACACGTTCAACAATTTTTCCAAAAAATCAATTAACGCCCCAACAACAAAAGCACTAAAGATTTTCGTCAATTAACATAACAAAGATGCACACAGTGAAGACCCAAAATCCATACGAAAACCCTTTGCCACACTTCTAAAATTTCAGCTATACCCTCGACAATTTCACACGTGATACACCACAATTTCTCAGATGATAGACTTCAATTTAGTGTAGGATTCTTTCACAACTATAAGAGCATCAATTATATCCTTTTGAATCCAAGTCAAACAAGGATATCATCTCCCAATTAATATCTTATAGGTCTAATTAATAAAGAATGCCAAAACTAATTAATTAGGTATATAAAAAAACCTAATTAATTAGATATATAACATATATCCTAACAATCTCCCCCTTTTTGGCATTGTTTCTCACAAATATGAAACTCTTCCTAAATAACATAATTGGACATATAAGTATCAAATTCACAATTTATATGACAATACTCACCCTTAATCCGAAATAATATCTATCAAGTTCAAGAAAAATCCAAAGAAACAATAATGGACAAATATCCATTTATCTAAATTTCTCCCTCTTGGGACAAAAAGATGGCAAAAAATAAGACGAATAGTCACGTATATACCTTGAAATCTCCCCCTGAATGGAACAGTCATCAAAAATTATCTGATGTCTCCCCCTTGGGACAAAATAGTGTCAAAACGAAGAATGTCTTCAACACAATCAATCTTAGCAAATAAAGAAATATAAAAATCAGTAGTAGGTGCAGCAGGACGAATAATAATCAAACTTAATCAATCTCCTAAACTTTAGAAAACCCATAAATAAAAAACTCAAAAACTCCCTCGAGCCCCTTTTTTTTTAATAAACAACATCAAAGTATACTTCAAAAATGTAAAGCATACAGTCTCTGTGCCTCTTGAAGAAATTCAAACCTGGGCTTGTTCCTTGTCACATTAACTTTGTCATCAGTTTCTTCTTCTGAAGTAACTGACTTATCCTTTATCTGAACAGTTTCTTCACAAGCAGTAACTAACTGCAGATCTGGACAGTTTTTGGTTCTTGCTTCTTTGCGTCTTTGAGTTGGTTCATGGGACTGATTTTTTCTAACCCAAATATGCTTCGGCATTATAGATTTTTGCTGTTGGAAAACTTGTGAAGCATGTATAGGTTTTCAGTTTTGGGTTCTTTGAAACAACATTTGTAGTAACTTGTAGCACTTCAGTCTTATGTGCCCAATAACCCCACAAAAATGACATGTAGGAACAAGTCTCCGATTCTTTCTTAAGGTTTCTTCTTGGATAGATCTGGTTGCATTATTTTTCTCATCATTCATCTTAGAGCTTTCACCTTTGTAGTCAATGCCTTGAAGATCCCCTTTAATCTTACCGATTTCGATCAATTTTTCTAACTTTTCTGTGCCGCCATTTAACATCCTCAATCCTTTCTCAATACTAACCAATTTCAATCTTGTTTCACCAAGCTTGTCCATTGTAGACATCAATTTCTCCTTTAAATCACGAATAATGTTCTTCATAGAGAAGTTTTTTTCCTTCAACCTTTCATTCTTCTTGCAAGTTTTCACACGTTCTTCATACATTAATTCGTAAGCATCGTAAATATTCTTCTTTTTATTATCTGAATCACTTTCATCATCATCATAATCTAATATTGAGCCTTGACCTGATTTGCCTGCATTTTTTCTGGAATTTTCTGATTTACTCATGTTTTCATCATCGGTTACTGTTAAGCAAGTAACTGGATTTTTGCTGTATAAAGTAACTAACACAGCACTATTCTCAACTTCTTCTTCACTGCCATATTCACTTCTGGATTTGTTCTCACTCCAAGTGCTCCTATAGGATTTCCCTTTTCTCTTTTTCAAGGTGTTAGCACACTCCGCTTGAACATGTCCGAAGCCTTGACACTCATGAGATTGAATTCTATTTAACTTTCTTTCTCCCTTTTGACTTTTGGCTTGTTGTTTGAAGTTGTTGTTCAATGAGCTCCCGCCGTTTTGCCTAAGCTCGGATATGTCCTTTTTCATTCTCTTCAGCTACTTATTGAACCTTCGTGTTAATAGCTCCATATCCTCATTCTCGTCTAATTCATCTTCTACATCATTCATACCTTTTCCAGTTTTAGCCTGTAGTGTCAATCCTTTGCTAATTTCTTGTTTACCCCTTAACAGATTCATCTTAAAATTAGTCAGGATTCTAATTACCTTATCCAACGACAAATCATTGATGTCATGAGCTTCCTCGATTACTGCAATTTTCAGAATGAATCTCAGAGGTAGTGATCTCAGCATCTTCTTCATTAGTTGATGTGCCTGATTCGCTATATCACACAATCTTTCATGAAAATCTCTAATAGTCTCATTTTCATCCATCTTCAGTTCTTCAAACCTTACAGCCAACATCTGAAGTTTCGAGGCTAGCATAGATTTTGATCCCTCATGTATAGTTTGCAAAGTGTCCCACACTTTTTTCGTAAATTCACAAGCTGAGATCATTGAAAAGCCACCCTCATCAACGAAACTAAAGATGATGTGCAAGGCTTGAGAATTTCCAAGTGTTCTCTCTTCTTCAGCCTTTGTCCATTCAGATGCATCTTTAAGCCCTGCTTCTCCCATTTCATCAATCGTCATCAGATGTGTCCAGCCATGTAACATCGAGTTCCATGCTCTTGTTCCTTGTGCCTGAATAAAGACTCTCATTCGTGATTTCTATGCAGGATAATTAGAACCATCTAACAGCGGTGGCCTAATGATTGATGTCCCTTCTCTTATAGCCATATTTGTGATATGCGGATCTGCACCAACTTGCTGTACCAAGTTCTAATTCGGTGACCCGCTCTGAAACCAATTGAAAAATCGAAGGAGTGATTGATTTCGTAGACTTTCCAAATCATTTCTAGCACAAAAAGAATTCAGAAAAATTAAAAGCACAAAAAATAAACGAAACTGAGATTTATTAATGCAGTTTGGCACACCTTATCTACGTCTGCAGGGCCCTCACCCAGCTTAATTACTTTTATGAAAGTACAATAGATTTACATAAGGCCTTACTAAGTCGATACTACTTAACCCTTGAAACTATCCCTTAACCTCACTTTCCGTGAAAGATTTTCACACCCGATAATATGACCGACTCGTGTTAACCTCAACAGAAGATTTTACTCAACAATTTTTTAATGAAAGAACAATAGAAGAATAACTCAAGTGATTAAACAACCAATAACAAAACAATAATACACTTGAGATAGAAACGAAGAACTTCCCTATAGGTTCAGCTTCGTAGAATATACCTGAATATTGTCCACCTATTAGAGTGATCCACGCTAACTTCAGAATCAGATCATGGCTTCTCAATCAACATGTAGTTCACAACAGATGACACACGCAATCCCAAAAAAAAAACAAACCAACTATGAGCCACTCAAAGAGAAGAGCACGTAGCGTGAGTAGCTCCCAAAATATTAATGCAGAACGTGAATCTCCAAAGTCAGAAGACACACACAATACACAAGTATAGCTCCCAAAATATTAATGCAGAACGTGAATCTCCAAAGTCAGAAGACACACACAATACACAAGTATCAGTTGCTGGAAAATCATGCCAAACATAATAAGAGCCACAACCAACCGTGTGTCACACCACAACAATCAATAAAAGGCTTGCAACAATTACCACCGAATGTCTCACAAGTAAGCACCAAACACAACGAACTTCCGATCACTCCATATGGCTTGAGACACACATGTTGCAATCAACCATCAATCAGCTGTGTGTTACAACACAGAACACTCACCCATTCAGCAATTTTTCCAAAAAATCAATTAATGCCCCAACAACAAAAACACTAAAGATTGCCGCCAATTAACATAACTAAGATACACACAGTGAAGACCCAAAATCCATACGAAAACCCTTTGCCACACTTCTAAAATTTTAGCTATACCCTCGACAATTTCACACATAATACATCACAATTTTTCATATGATAGACTTCAATTTAGTGTAGGATTCTTTCACAACTATAAGAATATCAACTGTATCTTTTTGAATCCAAACGAGGATATCATTTTTCAATTAATATCTTATAGGTCCAATTAATAAAGAATGTCAAAACTAATTAATTAGATATATAACATATATCTTAACAATAACCTTAAACACTCAAAACAGAACACTGCTTGATCTTGCTACACACCCAGACATCAACTATACTTGCTTGTGCTAGTAGTCTGACAGTACTTGTACAATAATTACACACGAATAAGGGATGTGAAATTCAGAAGTATGGGCTTCTATTTATCAGAATATGTCTCGATGTCAAATTTTCTAGGTGGAGATTCCAATTTATAAACTTTAACGTCGAAGCTTGAACTGTCTTCTAGCTTACGCGTCAATTCCTTTCCAGATTCTTAGCAAGCATAAAAAAAAGGTCCCCATTCCATCACCCACAATGGCACTCCAGGGAAACTCGCGGAGAACTTAATGCTGGGGTACAGGCCTCCTATTTGATCCTGCCAGCCCCCACTTGTTCCCATCAGCTGCTTGCTACACCGGTCTAGCGACATTTTACCTACTCTCATCTTCATCACTTGTCTGAAGAAGCCCTTTCACTACAGCAGCTGCTAGAATGCTAGAATTTCTCAGACAACTACCACGGGGCACATTGGACCATGTCTTCATCTTCAAGCCCGTGGATGAAAGAATGCATATCATGAATAATATCAGTTACAAACAATTAAGATTTGACAAGACAGAAGGCATGATTTCCCTCGAATGGAGGCACAATTGCGGCTAAATTGTCAACAAATAACTCGTTGCCAGCATCATCATTAATCAACACTCCAGCCTATTTTTTGTTGTCTCTGTGATTGTGCCAATGGGAAGGCAACAGTCCAAACTTATTGCCGTGTTCAGCACACAATCACCCCTCTCCAAGCTCCATGGAGGCGTGTCACTCCATGCCCCAGTAAAATCTATACGGACAGGTAACTCAAGTTTTACTCTTCTAGGCTGGAAAGATTGATCGAAAGAGTTGTTGCAGTGATTGTCTTGAGATGTTGAAGTGAGCATGCTACATGGCAAACCTAAGAGATGTTCTCACCAAACAAAATACAGTTTGATTAAACAGAATATGCTAAGAGAATAAAAAAGGAGCACATATGAACTCGGTGAGAAAGAATAGCTTACTAAAGAACCAAGTGAGCTATTCTTTTCTGTAGACAATTTGGTATGCATTGGTCTTGGCCGGTTCTTTACTGTTATGCTCTTTTATCATCATTGTCATAGAATTTAATTAACAGATATCTGATTTACCTCTAAAATCATATCTAACTGCTGAGGCAGTTTCATCAGCAACAGCAGCACAGATTTTATTTTCCAACTGGGTCTGGGATGCAGATTTTTCATCTCTGCATGCAAGAATTAGACCGACTTGCACCTGGTATGCTCGACTTCGCGGAAGGATCTTAGAATTCTTGCTTATGAGATTTGGGACACAATTCTAGAAAGTCCTTGCAATTTTCAACTCCTGAAGCTTCCTTCTGTAAAATTTCTTTACGCAGTTGAGACAAGTTCCGCCCAAGCATGCATTAGTTAATGTAAGCCTCAACAATTCCAGCTGCATGATCTGCTTGATGATTACTCGAGCTCATGCACATTTTTAAAAAGTCAATTGATCCACGTAATTCTTCCAAGCTGATACATGGTGAACTTTTCCTCAATTGAAGAAAGTATTCAAATATTGAGTCGCACAAGCCCATCAACCATTATGCCAAATTCAAAGAAAGAGAAGAAGGGAAATATTTTCGCAATCCATATCACTTTCACGAATGCCCAAATCTTGTAAGACTTTAATTCAGGGTTTCCCACATAAGGTCCCCCGTTGGCAAGTGAATTTTTAGGGTTATCATGGAGTCCACAGTACACTATGACTCTTTCTTCACCTTCTCCTAAAGGAACCTCTCAAAGACAATGATGATCTGGGAGCATAAACCTCTTTCAGACAAATTACCAATGTCTTCTGAAATGTTAATAACGACCACAATAGATTGGGAACCAATTTGTATTCAACCTGAAATGGATGAAATATTTATAAGGGAATCTTTCCCAACTGAAACACCAGGTTCAAATTTGCTAGAAAGAACTACAGCAGATGCAATGATGTCAGACACAGTGGTAGCTGGAATGGAACACAGACGTCTTCGGCCTACAAGCTCTGAGCTTGCCTCGCTTAAGT
>JAOQMM010000004.1:3047798-3067644 GCA_027563515.1 Erythroxylum platyclados
CAGAGCCTGCCCCAGAAACCTCGTGATATCCGAATATTCTCTTGTCTCTGCCCAAAATGACCTAAAGAGAAATGCGACAGAAACTTGCAGGCACCACGTAAGAGAACAGGGGAACCTTCCTGGAAACTGGAGCAATGGATAAGAAATGCTAAACATGATTACGAGTGACTTAACGAGGTAACTAATACAAAGCACAAAGGTGTACCAAAAACAAAAAAGAACTAAACATGAATAGGTATCAGTCGAACCTCAAAAGCCGAGAAGTTCAATAACATTTTTCCCGGATTCGAACTGTTGGGAATGGAAAAGGATATGACAGTTGTTAAGGTACGAAGCTTCCTGGAACGTGTTATACTTTAGATTTATACACAGAAAAGTACATAACCTTATTAAAGCCAGAAAAACAGACAAAGGCCGAGAGTGAGTGAGCAAACTTTATATTACATGGGGTGGCTTGTCTTTTTCCTCCGACCTATTCTGATTATTCCTTTCTTTGCCTTATTTTCTTAGCATAAGAATTTCCCATTGTTTTCAAAAATCGTTACCTATCTTTTTTAAATTAACATAAATATCAGTTTTTACGTGTAACATTTATCATTTTAATATGATTATGTAAATAAATCAAATAAAAGATCATACGTTAATTCATCTTAATGTCAATAAATAAAATAAAAAAATCAATTCATCTTCAACGCACCGCCAAACTCTTTAATTAACATGAAATAACATATGAAATTATTTTTTATTTAATGAAATCATTTTATTAGATAATAATAATTATTATTATTGGACAAATAAATTAAGACTTTTGAAAATATTTAATAAGGACCTAGATCAAGAATTTCTTTAAACTAGCAGTTAAATATAAGAAATTTTTTATAATTTTAAAATTTAAAGGAAAACTAAAAATAACTAAATAACAAAGATCATTGTATACAACACTTTTTTAAATTTCTTTTTATAAAATATACAACTAGTGGGGTTGAAACAAAAAGCTAAACTATATGTCCATCAAATATGTCTAATCCATGAGATACCAACTAAGTCCCATATTGCAATGTCACCGTCAGATCACTGGTTGTGCGGTTGATGTCATTGTTCACCAAATATATATAATTATTTAGAAGAAAACGACATAGTTTGTACCTAATTCTGTAAAGTTAAGTAAAGTCTACCTGCAATTTTTTAAAAAGTATTCAATCTCCAATACAACATGTCTTTTTGCGATTAGAGAGGACTTCAACAATAATTCGTAGAAAATGCTACTTGTGATCTTGTGTATTGCAAAACTAATTTATAAGATCCAAGTCAACTAATTTAAGGGTATGTTTGTCTCATTGAAAAAATGGTAATAAGATTTATAATAAATATGGTGAGAAGTAATCGAAGAATATACAATACGGTCCCAAAAGTTGATATAAAAATACTGTCCATCTAATCATAATATATTATTAATCATCTTTTTTTCTTTTCTTATCTTTTTCTTTCTTCTCATACTAATTAACCGAATACTCCCTAATTCCTTAAAATACTGCTTTGATTAATTTATATCTATGTCAATTAGGCTGAGTAAATGTTCACTTGCATGTTTTAATTTTTTGAATAAATTAGTTAATTATAAATATAGATGAAATAAAATATCTAAATTTGAGATAATTTGATTTAAAATTATTTTTATTTTCTTATCTCATTTTTTTTTAAAATTTTGTACTTTCAATTAAAATATTAGAAGGTGAGATTTGGAGCAAGTTACACTTTTATAATGTTAAAAATTTTAAAAAAATTAGCAAACGAGTTCCAAATTATTTCATTGAACTCACTCATAAGTCAACCCCTTACTCTAGGGCGGCTTTTTATGGAACGTACATATTCAAATATTTTATCCGTTCGACCCCTTGTATATAACCATAACCAACCGATACAATTTTCTCCAACAGGACTGACCTGAACGGTCTAAATCCATCAAGAAGTAAATATACTTCCGATGCTTTGATTCTCATCGAGTCATCGTTAAGCACGTTTTCAGGTTTTTTTCTTGGTCAAGTCTCTTTGCTTCGTTTCCAAGCTAGCTTTTGGTGTCCGTCCCACAACTTTTGTAAGAATTCCAATACCTTATAATACTTTACAAACGTTCAGAATTCTTATACCACCCCCAACTAGTGGAGCTTGTGCTGCTTAGGAAACTAAGTTATCCCATTTCCGAGATGGGTAAGATTGGTCGAGTTGTTCTGCTTTATGTTTCGCTTGATTGGTCTGTTTTGGTTCGTAGAAAGAATTCTGTTTTTTGTTTCACTCGGTTGTTTAAATGCATGAACTTAGTATTTGTTTCCGTTTTGTTGCTTGCTTTGCACTTTGCTTTGTTACTTCCTACTTTTGTGCTGTTTTGTGTTTTACTCTGGTTAGTTGGAGTTATGGAGGAGACTATAACTACTCGAACTTTAGTCAGTGAATTAACATAAGCAGTTACGTTTGCAGTTGGACCTTTTGGGAGTGGTTCGTAACCACCGCATGATTTGATTTTTATATCTCTGTCATTTATTTTTTTTCAAAAAACGGTTTCAATTTCTTCATGAATATCAATTTGATTTGATTCATGGTTTTCGTTTTCTGATAAACCTGCACGAGACTGTAAGTAAAGTTCTTTCTTATTATGTACAGGATTTTGACGTGACTGCGAGATAATTTCAACTACGTGTCTTTCGGAGCGAAATTTCAAATTCAAACTTCAAAGCTGAATTAAAATGGAAGAAATTCCATTCTCTGCGTGGTCATGGTCTGTTGAACAGTGTTTGAATGAGTTCCATGTCAAACTCGAAAAGGGTTTGAGTTCAGGTGATGTTGAGAAGCGCCGTCAGAGATACGGATGGAATGAACTTGCCAAGGAGGAGGGACGACCAATATGGCGCCTGTTGTTGGAACAATTCGATGACATGCTTGTGAAGATACTTCTGCTTGCAGCCTTTATTTCACTTGCTCTAGCTTACTTTCAAGGGACTGAAACAGAGGGGGAGTGTGGATTCGGAGCCTACGTGGAACCGTTTGTGATAATGCTAATTTTGATCCTTAATGCCACTGTTGGGGTGTGGCAAGAGAGTAATGCCGAGAAGGCACTTGAAGCTCTTAAGGAGATGCAATGTGAATCAGCAAAGGTTCTGAGGGACGGGCATTGGATACCGGACTTGCCATCTCGGGAGCTTGTTCCAGGGGATATAGTGCAATTGCAGGTTGGGGATAAAGTGCCCGCTGATATGAGAGTTACGATTTTGAAGACATCGACTTTGAGAGCTGAGCAGAGCTCATTGACTGGAGAGGCAATGCCTGTTCTTAAAGGCACTAATCCTATATTTTTTGACGACTGTGAGTTGCAGGCCAAGGAAAATATGGTTTTTGCTGGAACAACTATTGTGAATGGAAGCTGTATTTGCCTTGTTATAAGCACTGGAATGAACACTGAGATAGGGAAGATACAGAAGCAAATACATGATGCTTCTATGGAGGAGAGTGATACTCCTTTGAAGAAGAAGCTAGATGAATTTGGAGGCAGGCTTACTACTGCAATTGGGCTGGTGTGCCTAATTGTATGGTTCATCAATTACAAAAACTTTATCTCTTGGGAGGTTATAGATGGATGGCCTTCAAATATTCAGTTTTCTTTTGAGAAGTGTACTTATTATTTCAAGATAGCTGTTGCTCTAGCCGTGGCTGCAATACCTGAAGGCCTTCCCACAGTGATCACTGCTTGTTTAGCTCTTGGTACAAGGAAAATGGCTCAAAAGAATGCAATTGTAAGAAAGCTTCCTAGTGTAGAAACGTTAGGATGCACTACCGTGATTTGTTCAGATAAAACTGGGACTTTGACTACAAACCAGATGTCTGTATCAGAGTTTTTCACTTTCGGAGGAAAAACCACATGCTCTCGAATTTTTTCTGTTGAAGGAACAACTTATGATCCTAAGGATGGGGGAATTGTTGATTGGATTTGCTACAACATGGATGCTAATTTGCAAGTCATAGCAGAGGTATGTGCTGTCTGCAATGATGCTGGTATCTTTTTTGATGGACGTTTGTTCCGAGCTACAGGTTTGCCGACCGAAGCAGCCCTCAAGGTTTTGGTTGAGAAGATGGGAATTTCCGACTCAAATGCAAGGAATAAAATTCATGATGCAGACCTTGCATTGAACTATTTAATTGATCACAGCACAGTAAAATTAGGTAAATGGTTACATTGCATGAATTTTCAGAAGTTTTGAGCAAGGTATGATTATTTAATTTTGCCTAATTTAGGATCTTGTGACTGGTGGATAACAAGATCAAAAAGGGTTGCCACATTGGAGTTCGATCGCATTCGGAAATCAATGAGTGTTCTTGTCAGGGAGCCCAATGGCTGCAACCGACTTCTAGTCAAGGTGATTACCATGGATCTCCTGCTTGCTTTACCAGATTGAAATATCCATATAGAATTGTTTATAGAATTGGTATTTCAGTTTCTTGTGAACTTGGTGAGAAACAACTGTTAGAAGCTTAAGTAGTTATTGTTAATGCCTTACATTCAGCAATTCTATAGTTGTTTACATATAACAATTAATTTGACATTTGCAGGGAGCCGTTGAGAGCTTACTGGAGCGCAGTTCGCATGTGCAACTTGCAGATGGATCCATTATTCCTATTGACGAACCTTGTAGGCAACTACTGATGTTGAGACTCTTGGAGATGAGTTCCAAAGGACTAAGATGCTTGGGATTGGCATATAAGGATGATGTAGGAGAATTTGCAGACTACTATACAGAAGATCATCCTGCACACAAGAAATTGCTCGATCCAAATTGTTATTCTTCTATCGAGACCGACTTGATCTTTGTGGGAATTGTTGGTATAAGGGTGAGAAATTGTCCGTACTTTTCCTCATTATGATAGTCTTATTGTCCATAGGTGACTCAAAATGATCTTCATACTTCACAGGATCCTCCACGTGAGGAAGTTCATAAGGCAATTGAGGATTGTAGGGGTGCTGGGATTAGAGTAATGGTGATAACCGGAGATAATAAATCCACAGCTGAATCAATTTGTAAAGAAATCGGGTTATTCAATGAAGGGGAAGAACTCAAAGGGAGAAGCTTTACTGGTAAAGAATTCGCAGCTCTTTCCCCTTCGCAACAGAAGGAAATTTTGTGTAGACCTGGAGGGAAGGTTTTCTCTCGTGCTGAGCCTAAGAATAAGCAAGACATTGTCAGGCTACTGAAGGAAATGGGTGAGATTGTTGCAATGACTGGAGACGGCGTGAATGATGCACCTGCACTTAAACTTGCTGACATCGGAGTTGCTATGGGTATAACAGGAACTGAGGTGAGAAATGTTTTGCCTGGCTGTGAATTTGCAAGTGGTTCTTCTTTGAATTTGACCAGTTTGCCATGCCATCTCTATCTCTGCAGGTGGCAAAAGAAGCTTCAGATATGGTTTTGGCAGATGACAACTTCAGCACCATTGTTTCTGCTGTTGCTGAGGGTCGATCAATCTACAACAACATGAAAGCCTTTATCAGGTACCTTTTTGTTTGGGATAAATCTTTTTCTAACAAGTGGGCAGTTACCAGAAGATTCGACCGTGTTTTCTTGCTGCAGGTATATGATATCATCTAACGTTGGAGAGGTGATTTCCATATTTTTAAATGCTGCACTTGGCATACCAGAATGTACGATACCTGTGCAACTTCTGTGGGTAAATTTGGTCACTGATGGTCCACCTGCTACTGCTCTCGGCTTCAATCCTGCTGATGTTGATGTAATGAAGAAACCACCTCGCAAAAGCAATGATGCACTTATAAATTCCTGGGTCCTTCTCCGATACTTGGTATCTAATCTTCAGTGAATCTTTCCAAATATGTCTTCTTTGATATTTTGGCTTGCCAAGAAAACTTCCAAGTTAGTTTTCCTCATAACACCTTTGTTCAATGTAGGTGATTGGTTCTTACGTGGGCATTGCAACTGTTGGAATCTTTGTCTTGTGGTACACCCAACCTTCATTTCTGGGCATTAACCTTGTTAATGATGGGCATAGCCTAATTGAACTTTCTCAGCTTCGCAACTGGGGCGAGTGTCCCTCATGGTCAAATTTCACAGTGTCTCCATACAAGGTTGGCGGAGGACGCGTGATCAGTTTTTCAAATCCTTGCGATTACTTCTCTGTTGGTAAAGTGAAGGCAATGACTCTTTCGTTATCTGTGTTGGTGGCGATTGAGATGTTCAATTCCCTGAATGCTCTTTCTGAAGACAATAGCTTGATCACAATGCCACCTTGGAGAAACCCTTGGCTCTTAGTGGCCATGTCAGTTTCGTTCAGCCTCCATTGCCTCATACTCTATGTCCCATTCCTGGCAGATGTTTTCGGTATTGTTCCGCTAAGTCTAAGCGAGTGGTTGCTTGTCGTCTTGGTCTCAGCACCCGTGATTCTGATTGATGAGTTTCTTAAGTATATGGGTAGGAGTCAAAAGAATAGAACCAGAAAGGAGAAAACAGCGTAAGTGCACTGTCAGCTCCAGGAAATTATCTGGTTGTGAAACTTTCAGATGAGAAGACTGTGCTGGGTTGACTTTTAACAGAGATACCTTTTGTCGGGCTAAACTCATAATTTACTCCTGCACTTAGCCCTTTGGATCTTTTCTTCAGACATACGTCAATTGACAAGACCAATCAAGATCAACTTCTAAATTAAGGGATCAAGTTATGAATTTAGCCCTTTTTGTTCATGTAAATTACTACTTTTCTTTTTCTGTAATTATGTTATGATGTTCGAAATCAAGTAAAAGGAAAAACTAGTCACTACTTTCTTTGTTGTAATAAGTGTTCTTCATGGAACTGAAAGAATAAATATGTTGAAACCAATCTGATTGGAGAGAAGAATCTTTATATCTGCTTCTTAACTTATCAACAAGGACAAGCTACCAATTAATTATGACTGATTGCTAGAGTTAAGAAAAAGGAGCATCAATCAAATTTCATCCATCGTGCAGAAGTTTGTAAGTTCAGATTCACAATCATCTACGTTTCTTTGTAGCTTCATCTTGGTTGTAATTTCATTTAACGTTACATATATCTCATCAGATCTTGGATGAGATGAATCTTCCACGATGAATTTGTGAAGTTCACCTCCTTTTCCTTCGATGAAACTGTACCCTGCAGCCTTTGTAATTTGGCCACCCTTCATCAACTTCCACAGCTTCGCAACCCCATCCCAAATGCTAGCGTTCGCATAAATATTAGAGAGGATCACATAGTTCCCTGGATTCCATGGCTCGAGTTTAAAGAGATATTCAGCTGCTATCTCTCCAAACTCCACATTTTTGTGAAAACTGCAAGCACCTAGTAATGCACCCCATATTACAGAATCAGGTTTCATTGGCATACTTTGTATAAGTCTATAAGCCTCTTCTAGTTCTCCAGCACGCCCTAGGAGATCAACCATGCAGCCATAATGTTCCAATTTTGGCTTGATATTGTACTTCGTCTCCATAGTTTCAAAAAGTAGGCGACCCTTCGCAACCATGCCTCCATGAGTACATGCTAAGAGAAGTCCTACGAATGTCACATCATCCGGTGCACTTCCTTCTCTCTGCATCAACGACGATCTCATAATGCAAACATGTTACTGTAAACTGCTAAAAAATTGTACTATTAAAAAATTTCCAACTTGAATGAAGTTCATCAGTGTAAAGAAGGGAGTTTACCGTCATTTGATCATAAAGTTGAAGAGCCTGGTGACTTCTTCCATGAATAGCCAAGCCCATGATCATCGAATTCCACGTGCACAAATTCCTTCTCTTCCCAATCTCATCAAACATCCGCCTGGCCACATCAATTTTTCCACACCTAGTATACATTTCCAGCAAAGCATTGCTAACGTACAAGTTTCTTAACAGCCCATTTTGTCTTGCATAAACTTCAATTCTCTCCCCTACTTCCAATGCACCAAGGTTCGCACAAGCAGGTAATATACTACAAATAGTTACTTCATTAGGCCTCACACCATTCTCCTTCTCCATTCTCAAGAACATGCCTAATGCTTTAGCATACTGCCCATTCTGTGAGTACCCAGATATAATCGCAGTCCACGAGATCACATTCCTATTTGGCATCGATTTAAACAGTTTTAACGCTTCCTCCATATCCCCACGCCGTGCATAACCCGCAATCATCGAATTCCAAATGGGTACGTCCCTATCAGGAATTTCGTCAAACACTTTTCGAGCTAGTTCAACCATGCTCAATTTACCATACATGTCTATTAACGCAGTCAATGGGAAAACATCAGACTCAAAACCAGATTTTACAAGATGGGTATGGACCATTTGTCCTTGCGAATGAGAAAATAAGGAAACACAGGCAGCGAAAAGAAAGGTAAAAGTGTGTTGGTTTGGTGGGCAGTTTCTAAAGCACATCTGGGAATAGAGAGAGAAGCACATGTGGAGTTGCTTTTGGGTGGAGTAAGCTTGAATTAGCTTGTTAAAGAGAAAAGTCGTTGGTTTGGAAATAAAATTGAACAGCCTGTGGGCGTAAGAGATGTTGGGGATTTGAAGTACCTCTATTATGAGCGCTCCGTTATGGTCTACGCCATTTCTAAGGGTATATGCATGGATTTGCTTTAGTTTGTTCATGTGAATCAGTGCTACGCTATGTGGTAGAGCCTCAAGTCTATAGATGGGGCTCGTGGTTTGTACATAGACCCGAGATTACCAGTTGCCAAGGTCATAAAATGATGCTAACCTAGATTGAAGCTTACAATATGACTTAAGTTTCTATGAAGCAACAAATTCCTAGACTGGATCAATCAAACTTAAACTGTAGTGGAAAGGGCTTTCGCATGGGATGGCAATACTAGAAATTGCATTATCAGGAATGCATTTCTTATTTAACACTCTTCCACAAGTCACAAGCATCATCAACCTTCCGTTGCTCACATAACTCATCAATGTTCTTACAACAAAGAGCACAGCTGGGTTTATAGTTCTTGTCAACCATATCATCGAGCAAGTTACAAGCTTCACCAGATTTTCCCGCATGGCAATACTCCCATATCATAACATTATAAGTAACCTCTTGATCACCGTCCCTTTCCCTAAACTTTTGGTTCTTAGGATCCGTATTGATATCTAGATAGGTCTTCTTTTTCATGATTAAATGTTTCAACTTTATGGTGTACCCGATTCAGTTATAGTCACTATTTTTTATTGAGATTTTTACTATTCTATTGATTGTATTAATGGTAAGTTTAGTTTACTTGCAAGTAAATTGAGGTTGGTGGGCATGATTCTTGTGGTGGAAAGAAGTTGGGGGATTGAGCTATTGACGCGAGGCATTTAATTGCCATTTTCTCTATTAACCACTAGGAACCAGTATCCCGTGGACCCATATCAATGGCTTCCATTATTTTCGAATATGTACCTTCTTCATGCAGATGGGGCCGTCATTAAAGTCACTCTAGCATTTCACACTAACCCCTGTTTCAGATGATTTCTCCAAGTATACCCCTCTAACTGGTCCCAATTACTATAAATGCATTGAAAAATAATATGATTAAGGTATCATCATCTAACTCCACTTAGTTCCTCGGGAGATGTGAGGGGATGCATCATTACTCTCAGGAATGTTGCTGTAACAAAAACTTGTCGGTGCAAACATTGCGAGGTCCACTTATGGCTTAAAGCATTAAAGACGTACGTTTGGAAGTTTCACCTATACATTATCAGGAAGTGATATGGTCCATCAAAACAAAACCAACACGTCAAACCTAGAATCAAAAGAAACCCTGAAGAAGTGAGAAAAGGCAGAAACAAGACAACTTAGTACAGGAATGTAGTTTTGTGGTTCCTGTTGTTGATGCTTATGAAAACAAATAGCATTCAGCATTAACTATTAAATGTCACATAACTATGCTGCACAGTTATTAGGTTGTATATCCCACTTAACCAGTAATTACAGCATCCTGGCAAGCGCTATCTGTCACTAATTATTCCCAATCATGCAACTCAATAAACAATGCACGGCAAGTCCACCATAAAGATAAAAGCATTAAAGGAGAGACAAGGACTGTCCATCTTTCACAACGTCTCCTCCTTTTTATTGTTTAATGAGCAGAGTCCTTGAACATCTGGTCTTGTCTGGTCGTCTTTTTCCCCTCATTTTTCTTTCTTTCTTTACTTACTCCCACTTGTTACAGACATTAATCTTGTCCCATTATCACTGTCAAGCTTCAAAGGCGTCATATTTTCACATTCAGGAGTAGTCCAATAAGCAGAAAGTCCCATTCTCCTGCCTACTGTTGAGAAAATGAACCAAGAGATTAATGGTTCTGAGAGCAGCAATCACCATGAACACGTACAAGAGAAAATAGACTATGTGTTTAAGGTGGTGGTGATAGGTGACTCAGCAGTGGGCAAGACTCAGTTATTGTCCAGGTTTACGAAGAATGAGTTTTGCTTCGATTCCAAGTCCACCATCGGTGTTGAGTTCCAGACTAGAACTGTCACTATCAACGACAAAGTCATTAAGGCCCAGATCTGGGATACCGCCGGCCAAGAAAGGTTCGATCTTTCTCATGCATCTCTCTCCCTCTAACACCCGTACACACACCAAAACCTACGCAAGCCAGCAGGATCTCATAGTAAATACATATACATAATTCTGCTAATACGATTCAAGTCTGATTTCGAGAGACAATTACCACTTTAGGTACCGAGCAGTTACGAGCGCATACTACAGAGGAGCATTAGGGGCCATGCTTGTGTACGACATCACAAAGAGACCAACCTTTGATCACGTAGCTAAATGGGTGGAGGAACTTCGGGCCCACGCCGACAACTCTATAGTGATCACGCTGATAGGAAACAAAGCTGATCTAGTGGACCAGAGGGCAGTTCCAACGGAGGACGCCGTGGAATTCGCAGAGGATCAGGGCCTATATTTCTCGGAGACGTCAGCCCTTAGCGGGGATAATGTGGACACGGCGTTCCTGAGGCTGCTGGAAGAAATTAACGGCGTTATATCTAAGAAGGCGCTGGATTGTGGGGATGGAAGATCCAACGGTGGAGATTCTGCTAGCTTTAAAGGATCTAAGATTGACGTCATATCAGGGCCCGAGCTGGAGATCAGTGAGATGAAGAAACTATCAAGTTGTTCATCTTGTTGACTTGGATTTCTGGAGACCAGATCGTGTATTTATTTGTCTATTTTAGGAGACCTTTTAATTCGTATAATCCGCTAGTTACGATGTAATCCTGGATTTTTCATCATATATTTTTTCCTTTTTTCGCTGATAATAGAACATGATGAATGTACTTCTGTGTTATTATTACATATGAACTTTTTCTGCCCTAGAGTATGCGTCGTCATATTCTAACACTTAATTGAAATTTTAGTAAGACTTTGTTTGGTGCGATGGTTAGTAATAGAATAGGATGAAACGTAACACAGTTCTATCATTTATTTGGAGGTTTTATAATAGAAGGGGATGGAATGGAAGGGTTTCGGAAGTTACCGGTTTACATTCCATTTCATCCTAATAGTTAAAAATACGAAACCTCTGATTCGGGGGTTTCCGGATGGAATGTAAACTCTTTTACATTCATTACCTATTATACCCTCATCCCTGCCAATAAAACAAACGTCGCAGAGTCCTTATGCACAAGCTTCTGTCGTCTTCGATTGTCGAAAAAATAAGTACCCTCCCAACAAAACAAACGTCACAGAATCGAGAGTTGAGCACAAGCTTCTGTCGTCTTCGTTGACAAAATAAATACGAAAAATAAGAACTGGCACGGCTGTGCCGTGTTAAGGCACAACCATGCCTTGTGCATGGCTGTGCCTTGTTAAGGAACAGCCATGCCCCATGCACGGCTTGCACCATGCATGGTGCAAGCCTGGTGCAAGTCCAATGCAAGTCACTGGTACTTGCACCATGGTGCAAGTCACGCACACCAGTGACTTGCACCATGGTGTAAGTCATACTTGTATAATTAATAATAATAATTAATTTTATTTAATAATTAATAATAAATTTTATATAATTAATAAAAATTAATATTTTTTTAATGTAACAAAAAATATTTACTTGTGAAGGTTGTGACAAATACAAGTCACAGGTTCCGTTTCATTTCGATTTGTTTCGGTCTATCATTTAACAATATAGAGGTATTAATGTCTTTTATTATATATTATATTCCATTCCATCCATCCAATTAAACAATATTTCACTACGTTACATCATGAACCCTTCCATCCAACCAAACAACATTTCAAAGGTTTACGTTCCATTCCATTATGAACCATTTCGTTCCGTTCCGTTCCATTACATTAATTAACGTCCAACCAAACAGAGCTTAAGGGGATTTATAACTCTCGTTTTTCACTTGTTTCAACCTTTTATTTTGAGAGGTGGAAAATGGAAATTGGTGTAAGTGTCAAAATTATGTGAAAATTTCGAATTCTAATTGGTTTATAGAAATTCAGCTTTTTCAAAAACCTGAAATCACGGTGAAGAGAGCATTGGTTTTTTATTTTATTTTATTGTTTGTACAAACTAATTAACAGAAACGCGAAATTCTATTTATTTGGATGATTAATCAGAAGAGAGTTCGTTCCTATATAAACGAAGAGACCCCACGTTTCCTGGAGGTGAAACTATGGGGCTTTGGGCATCTGGATCCTTTTTTTCTTTCTCTTTTGTTCTTGTTTTCGCTGTTTGCCTTTAGATGATCGAAACGGGTATGACTGTCCTTTTAAAACATAGTTGTCTCTATCTTCCATCTACCATTTTCTGATGATTCCTCTACTCCTCCGCCAGTGTTCTTTAACATATTTGAGTTTCTAACGATGGTTTTAATCAAGTTTGTTAAGAATTAATAAGTGGGTTTGCTCGTGCTGGCTTTGATTTGTACTGGTAATTGAATTTTGTATATGACTTTTTTTATCGGTTTGTGTTGTCTGCTGTACTTTTATATGTGATTGTAACTTCATGATGACAATAATTCTGCGTTCTTGCAAGTTAATGGCATAAGAGTTTGTAATGATAATCCTTAAGAGCAAATAGATGTTTCAACGCACAATTTTGCATTTGATATTTTGGATCTTAGTTGCTTTTCAGGAATCCCGCAATCTGTTTGATTGGTGGTGATGATGCATGCTTAATTGTGCATACTGACTATGAAAATCTTAATGTCAAGGCTAAATCAGTTATACTATCGAGGCTTCTAGATATGTGTAAAACATAGGCACACACTTGATGCGAAGACTTCAATGTATTTGCTGGAGCCATTGCAAAGTTTGTAACTTGTAGGTGTAAATTTCTTTCCGGTTTTAACATTTGCTTATTGACTACCACTAAATGGGAGCGAATCAGTTTATTCTTTGTATTGCTCTTTCTTCTTTTTCCTCTTATATTTTTTTTCCGTCAATCAAATGAAACTGCTGATCTCTGATTATCCAATTGCTTTTAAAAGATGTTTGGTGTATAAGTCCAGCATTTCTTACTTACACATCTTCTTTAATGTACGAGTGTCTAATAAATACAAACTTAAAACCTTTGCCTTCTTTTCTTTATGAAATTAATTTTGTAGCACCTTGCTATGTTTCCTCTGGCTAGGAGATAGAAGTAGTTCGCGGATTTCATACTTTCGCATATCCATATTGCTTTTGCGGGCAACTCGCTCATGACATTTGAAGAATGCAGAAAATATACTTTGAAAGAAACCTTTGTTTCTAAATAGTATGTCTGGTTGCTTCGTCTTGCAGATAAGAAGATAGACATAATCATTCATGGATGAGTATTCTGGTAAGAGAACTGGCGATGGACTTGTTGTCCCTGCCCTTGTTTTGAGAAATAATGGTAATAACAGAGACCAAAATGGGCAACTTTGTAAACAAGTTGGGTGCAGTGGCAGACTGAATTCTGCAAAAGATATTCAAATCACTTGTCCTGAAAAAGGCAGTTTATCGAGGCCATCATTCCGGTCTTCCTCAAGTGGAAAGGAAGTGACCGGGAGCTCATCTAGTAGTTGCTCTGCATTAAACAAATCTAACAAATGCCTGGAAGAACATTGTTAAAAGCTGTCTCCTTACCTAGAAACAGATTCATCTGAGACAAGCAGTGTTCAGGATGGGCCTGAAGTTCCAGAACTTCAGGTTGGCCTTAATTATGAATTTATTGAGACTGGGTCTCATGAAATTACGTCCATGGAAGTTGGAAGCTCTAGTTTGACATCAAATACCAGGTTGCGAAGGAACTTTAAAAAAGCAGCAGTAGGTAACCTGATAATTTAGTTGGTCAACCTGTTTCTTTAGAATCTGAAAGCTCAATTCATGGGTCACATTCAAATGCAAGCAGGTATGGTCTGACAACTATTAAATGCAATTCTGTAACTGATGTTCCTTCTGGGTCTTCCACATCAGTTTCAAATCCCGGTAGAAGGAAGGAGATGGTCAAAAAGAGATCTTCTGATGGAGAAAGTAGTTCAACTGCCAAAGGTAAGAAGATGAATGGGCTAGCAGTGGAAGGTCGGAATACTAGTTGTAGCCCTGGCATCTCCATTTCCGATTCCAGACAATGTAGGAATGGGACTACTAATAGGGATAGTATTGCAGCATCTTTTAGGACTCGAAGAGCACTCAGTGGTTGCATCAGGGCAAGAGTGGCTAATCCAGGAACTGGAATTAATTTATCATCAAACGAGTCTGATGTCTTGATCCCTCAGATGTCTGAACCAGATATAGCCATTAATATGAGTGCTCCCAGTTCATCACATAAATTTTCCAGGGAGAACTCCTTTAGTCAGCCAAGTTCTTGTGGTCGTAGCAATGATAGTTTCAGAGGCATTAGGCCATCCAGTCCTGCAGATATTGGTCATAACCGATCTTCAATAAACCGAGAGAGCTTTCGGCGTTACAATATGGATGGAATTGCTGAGGTATTTTCAATGTTGTTTTTCTCCCTTTGATATCATAGAATTACTTTGAACTCGTATTTCTTGAACTCCATGTACATGTGTTTTTGGCTGTACTGAGGGAAGGAATGGATTCCCTAGGTACTTTCTCTTTTCTCCTGTAATCTAACGTGTCAGTGACATTTCTGAGAAGATGTTGTGCAGGTACTGTTGGCACTTGAGAGGATTGAACAAGATGAAGAGATAACATATGAGGTAGGTAATTTTTTTGGTGTTGACAAAAACTTGTTTAGATTTCTGCCTGACAATTCCTTTTTCCTGTTCACAGCAATTGCTTGTTCTGGAGACTAATTTCTTCCTTAATGGATTGAGCTTCTACGATCAGCACAGAGACATGAGACTAGATATTGACAATATGTCATATGAGGTTTGTTGTGCGTTAGAAATACATATGAAAGTTTTAACTTGCACTTTTTTTTTTCCATATATATGTATACAGAAACGAATTTTAACTTAAGACCTTATTTTACTGCCTTATCAGGAGTTCCTATAATGCTAACTGCGATGTCTGAAACTGTTCTAATTTGATTGCATTCTTCTGCAACTTCTATTAGGAGTTATTAGCACTCGAAGAAAGGATGGGTACTGTGAGCACAGCACTTCCGGAAGAAGCTTTATCAAAATGCCTTGAAACTAGCATATATGGTTCTGCATTTACGGAGGATGCGACTACCAACTGTTGCAGCAATGAAGATGACATTAAATGCAGTGTTTGCCAGGTCTTTTTCTTCTAGTATTTTTTTCCTCTATTTCATTTTTTGTTGAGGATGGATGTATTGAAAATCAAAATTTTGAAGGTCAAGGTGTTATCATAGGATATAAAAGCAATTTAGCCAAAACCAATTCAGTTGGGGACTTAAATCTGCTTTCACCGTCCTGAATCTAGTTTACTGGTGAGGAGTTTGAGTTTGAACCCTTTTATGGAGATAATACTTGTGATATCTGTTTTTGGAAAAAAAAAAAGAAAAGAAAGATTTTATCATGAACACTTAATCATGTTAATCTTGAGGGAATGTATAAGTTAATATCTTGCATTAAAAACCTATTACCAGTGTGTTATAAGCGGACAATTTTCTTTTCTGTTTCTCCTTCTGCTGTATCATTGCAGGAAGAGTATACAGACGGTGATGAAGTTGGGAGGTTGAAGTGCCAGCATATGTATCATGTGGTCTGCATACACGAATGGCTGAAGCTGAAGAATTGGTGCCCCGTATGCAAGGCATCGATGGGAAACTCCTCAATACCTTCATCCTCGTAAAACTTTTTACGAACTGGATGCAGAAGTCAGGCCCTTCATTTTGCAAACATTAAGTCTGTCTCCTTCATCCCTTTTCTCTTTCAAATAAGTGTTTCTTTTATGTACATATCCATCATCTTTCACATTTCTATAGATTAATAGACACTATCATGTGGCTTTTACGTTGAACTTAAAAAGACTAAACTGTGAATGGAATTAGTTGCCGTTGTTACCTATGGCAAGTTTTTTCTTCGTTGGTTCAATACAAGGGGCAGGTCCTACTTGTTACCGTTGTTGCATTGTTGTCCCCTGTTGGAATGGATAAACTAAAGACCAAGTAACTAGCATGACGTTAAACAGGACTGAAGGAATTGATTTGATACTTGCAATTCGGGGCTAATTTCTCTTTTGATGTCCAGGTAGGCAGCATCCAGAAAAAGCGGCTATCAGTGGAAAAGCATAACCCTGTAGCCTGAAGAATAAAGGTTCTGAATCTTTATTAATTGATGGATCATTTCTTAATTCATAGAAGGAATCGGTTATTGATGTGCAAAGATTCAGGAAACTGCTAATTCTGTGAGCGGTCCCCTCATTTGCATTGAACTTGTACTGTAGTACACAAAAACACATTATCTGCTAATTATGAACTATTAAAAAAGATTGTAATTACTGAATAATGTTATGAAGACCGTATCGGTAACACACAAAAACATATGATTTGCTAATTATGAATGGTTAAAAGAGATTTGTAAGTGCTGGAAACAATGTTATGAATACTGTACTGGTATCGGTACTAGATTTAGTTTCAGTACAGTATTGTACCGGTATTAATCAATATTTGGGTACTATTTCGGATAGTTTTTTAAATTTATGAAATAGTCTTTAAATTTTTTTAAAATTAGAAAATAGTCTTTCAATATATTAAAATGTATATTTTATAATTTTGCATCAATTCTATTTCTAAAAATTATAATAATAGAGATTTAAAATAATAATAATTTATTTATTCATATTGACATTATTTTCACATATTTTACATATAAATAATAACTATAATTAATATGAAAAAAGATCATTTAATCATGAATATAAAATTAAAAACAATACAAAGTATTTAAAATATTATAATTTTATTATATAATAAAGGGTTAATTAAAAAAACTCAAATTTTTATCAATTTTTTAATTATAACTCGAATTTTAAAAAGTAGTAATAAAATACTCAAATTTTTAATTTTTTTCAATTCTAGTCCGACGTTAGTTTCATAGTTATTTTGCTGACATAACATTGTCACTTTAAGTGACTCTCATTATTAAAAAATGTCAGCGTAATTGAGTCTGATTATTGAAACTATGTCGTTTCATAATAAAATTGAAACGACGTTGTTTCAACAAGAGAAAATCACACCCTTCAATCTGTAGCCTAAATCCCTAATTTGTTGAAGAGATATTAAGCAAATTGAGAAAACCTAGTAGCAGATTCTCTCGCCTGGCCAAGGATTTCGTTGGAATGGGTTCACGTCTAGAGAAACTAACTTCAATCTTAGATGTAGGGAGGAAGGCCGATGTTCACATTGTTGGGATCTGGAGAATGAGAGGAATTGGGAAGACAACTATTACTAGAATTGCCTTCGGAAACTGTCTCCATATTTCTTCCTCCGGTTTCACTGCACGTCGTGCCTAAAGATGCCAAAGTAGAAACCATAGCTTTACTCTCAGTGTTGAGGCCACTTTCGTCACTTCGAGATATCATGAGGTCTTTGACAGAAAGCTCAAAGTTGGTGGCTTTGGTTGTTGGTCTTTTCTGCACCGACGCATTTGACGTTGCTCGAGAGTTCAACGTTTCTCCGTATATATATATTTTTCTGGGATTTGGTTTCTATATGAATTATAATGATGGACTAAAGTTCAATGTTAGATATGATTGCTATTTTGGAAACAATTACCGCTTCTTCTCTGTCGATTCTGAACCCTTATTCGTCCGAAAGAAAGTTAAAAGAGCACATGATAGTCTGGATTGGTAGAAGATTTTGTGAATGAACCATTTTTAAGTTCAGCAGCGCAATTGAGAATGGAATAAAAAAGTGTTGGGTTATTCAACTATATGCCCAAAAAGATGATGAATTTTGTGGAATTTTTGGCTTTCCAACTTTAAAAGTATCTGAGTTGAAAGGATTAGCCACAAGTACGTCATTTCACAATGCCCAAAAAGAGGTTAAAGATAGAAAGGTTGAATAAAATTAATAGGTGAGTTATACATATTTCTATGTTCTGAATTCTGATAAAAACTTTCATTGAGAGAAATTATTAAATCTAATTTTATTTTAACACTTTAAAATATTCGAGGAGTTTTAACCATAAATTAATGATGAATCAGACTGATGAGACAGAAAGAAAACAAGTCAAAGCTCCTTCAACGGTGAATGTCTGATATGAGTGAGTATCAACAGAAGAGGTAGGAATTTGAAGTCTTGATGCTTTGAGAAGAAAAGGGAACCATACCAAAAGAAGCATTCTCAATCATGGCCCTTCCAAAATAATAGAGTAAGTGTTGATTGGTGAATCTGATTTAGCCTAGAACTTCAACAGGACTAATTTCATTTGTAAACTTGACACAGGGAGTTGATTATGAAGGAAACTGCGAAAGATTTCACAAGTAGTCTACCAGATGAAATGCTTCAGCACATCATTTCTTTACTCCCTTTTGAATTTGTTATTTAAACTATCTTTCTCTCGAAAAGATGAAGACTTCTATGGGAGAAGTTACTAGTAAAAATGGCAAAAAAGAGGATATTGCCACTGTAATCTCTACCTTTCTGAACAGTTTCAATGAGAAGAATTGGTCAAATAACACCCACAAGTTTGAGTTCCACTTTGACAACGAAGATCTGGTCCTAGCTATTATTGGCCCTAACATCAGCAGCTCTATTTGAAGCAACCTCTGTCACCATTAAATCTGATTCATTTGTAGAAGTTTTATTTTCTTATATCATGTTACGTTCTTGTCACTGAGTATAATAAAATCCACTTCATCTTTCATATCAAGGATGTAAGATTTTTAAGATGGATGGTACATATGAAGACAAAGTTAAGAGATATTGCTTCAGAGTTGTGAAGTAAAACAAACAAGTTTTGGTGATTCATTGTTTGGAATAGATCAAGGAATAACTTCTTTTTATTGTTCTTATTGATCAACAAAGCAAACATACTCAATATGTACAAATAGAGGGCACAACAAATTTCATATGAACAAAAGAATGGGAAAGTAATGTAGCAGAAGCACCAAAGGCACTCAAATTCAGAATGAAAGCTCTTCAATGCTAGATTTGCTACTAGATATCCTTTTGGCTTTAGCTTCCAAGCATCCACTATTTCTTCTTCTTCCTAGTATCCATCAGAAGTAGTTTTGGAATACAAACATGAGATAAGAAGAATAAGAAACTACAAACTGGAAAGTATTCATGCTCTCTTTTGAGAAACGAATCGAAAGTACTACATTCAATCATAACAACATATGCAAAGCTCATAAAATGAGAGAACACAGAGATTTCATGCTTGTGATATGCCATGAGGCAAGAATTTCATTCATTTCAAAAGTAATCTGATATATATTCAGTCCTATAC
>JAOQMM010000004.1:3090617-3111713 GCA_027563515.1 Erythroxylum platyclados
AATGCAGCAACTAGATGTGGGTCGTAATGAACAAAGCAGACGTGTGTGTGATGAGTAAAAAGAAGAGCAAATGTGTGAGATGATGTATATGGAGAAAGGAAAAACACAACAGCTAGAGAAGAGGAAAAAGCATACACAAACAAATGAGAGTATCGTACATATAGCAAGAGGGGAGAGCTTTATACGTTGCTAGTAATAAAAGACATATTAAAATATATTAAAATTATGAGCATTAAGAGAATAATAACGTAATAATGCTATGGGTGTTAAAGAGGATTTATTGGAGTTAACTAAAAAACGTTATCAACGTTATAATATTATAAAAGTTTTGGAACAATAAAGCTCCAACACTCCCCACTTGGTCTAAAACTTGAGAAATAAACTGTAACAATTTCGGAGAAAAATTAGGTGAACAAATAGGTGAACTAAGTCTTGAACATGTTGTTTAAGAAAATTAGAACCTGCTAGAGAAATAACTAAGTTGGGCTCGGTAACGTAGGCCTGTAACCCGAGAGGGAGTTTTAAGGTGGTGGGATATGGGGTTGGTAGGATTGGGCTCGTTGTGGCTGAATTGAGTCACAATACTTAAGCGAAAGCTAGGGCAACATGCCACTAAAAGTGGAGATCCAAGTGAAAGCTAGGATGACATGCTTTCCTCGAAGAGGGGATAGAGAAAACAGCGTCAGGCTGGTTGAAAAGAGCAGCAATTACCTGATGGGGCGTCCTAACTCAACCACCATCTTTTTATTATTAGTGAAAAGCAATAAAATAAATTAGAACGGCTTATCTGAATTTAAGGTGTCATGAAAAATCACTGCCCTAAGTCAAAAATTCCCCCTTTACGGTGCAGCAGGATAACGGGATTTGACCCCAGGGTTAACGCCTTCTCCACCAGCTTCAGTGCACTCCAAAGGGCGGAGTAGAAACTGTCTTCGTGACTTAAGGAAAAGCAAAAATAGAAGAAGCAGAATGTAGTAACTAGATATGGGTCGTAATGAACAAAGAAGACGTGTGTGTGATGAGTAAAAGAAGAGCAAATGTGTAAGATGTTGTATCCGGAGACAGGAAAACACGACAACTAGAGAAGAGGAAAAAACATACACAAACAAATGAGAGTATCGTATATATAGCAGGAGGGGAGAGCTTTATACGTTGCTAGTAATAAAAGACATATTAAAATATATTAACGTTATGAGCATTAAGAGAATAATAACGTAATAATGTTATGGGTGTTAAAGAGGATTTATTGGAGTTAACTAAAAAATGTTATCAACGTTATAATATCATAAAAGTTTTGTAATAATAAAGCTCCAACAGTAATAATTCAAACCTGGTTTAGGAAGACTCGATGATTCAACTTGGGCCTATACTAGATTGATCCCTAGAATGAAAAACATATTATTTGTTTGTATTGTAATAAGTATTTGAAATGTGGGAGAATCACTATATTAAATAAGCATTTAGTTGGAGTCAAAGTGATGTGAAGCCTTGAAAGAAAGTAAACCATAATGTGAAATGGCAAATGAAGACTTTGCTTGAAGAGTATCAGCATGAAAAGGATAAAAGATAGATTGAACTACAAAATTGGTAGTGAAAATTCTTTCGTTGGTGGTCAGGATGATAATAGGGGATGTTGAAGGTCGTAGTATTCCCATCCAATAAGAATGCAATGTTGCACCTGATGTTAGGAAAAGGAGAAGACAAGTATCTAATTTTTTGCACTACGAATAACTCCAATCCGCAATGCCTAACAATCTAGAGAAGCGACTTATAATATGACAATGACTAGATGGTGATATAATTAAGGTATAACATTCAATGTACCCAATGTTATTAATATCAGCCTAAGGCGGATGTTAATGCCTCCTACAATCCAGAATACAAAGCTTCTTCAATTGATAACTACAGAGGTAAACTTTTGAGCACCTTTATTTATGAAATAAAAAATTATTTGGATGAAAGAAGAATTACTTGTGCTACTTATGGGTGTTCAATCATGTGCGATGGTCAGACAAATAGAAAATATGAGCCTATTATTAATTTTTTAGTTATTTTGTAAACATGACAATATTTTTGAAGTTTGTTGACGCATTTGACCTTGTTAGGAATGTTAATACTCTTTTTTAGACAATAGGAAGAAGATTGAAAAGCAAGTATAATTCTTTTATTGGATTCCTTATGCTGCACATTATATTGACCTGATGTTGAAAATTATAAAAAATACTAGATATTTTCCTATTATTGATGAGACTGTGTAAAAAGTAAAAAAGGTGATCAAGTTCATCAACAAACATGTATGGATTATGAATTTAATGAGAAAGGATTTCACCAATGATAGAAATTTATATCGTTCTACTATTAGAAATTTGTTCAGTGTTTTAGTTTGATGAAGATGAAGTTGAGAGAAATATTTACAAGTAATTTGTTAGTTGCATCTCAACATACTAGATTAGAGCTTTCTAGAATTATACTTGAAGATTATGAATTTTGGTCCTAGTGTCAATTTTCATCTGAGTTTGTGAGCCTAGAGTACTTCATTTGGTTAATAGTGATGAGAAGGCAACAATGAGTTATTTTTGTGATGCCATAAAGAGGGCAAAGAAAAGCAATCAAGGCCAATATGAAAAATAGGTCTTCTTTGTACACACTTTATCTTATAATCATCAATGAGAGATGAAAAAGACAACTTTACTCTCTGCTATTTGCAGGTGGGGCATTTTTGAATCTTAATGTCTATTTTAGACCAACTTTTGCAAAGAAAGCTGAAATTAATAAGGGAATGTTATTAACTATTACAATAATTGTTGTTTATAAGATGATGTAAGATTTTCTAAGCTTGCAAATAGAGATTTATAAGGATTCTTCTAGTGAATTTGTGATGCTAATTCTTATTTGTTAAAAAGACAAAGTTAATTCATGTATATTTTTTTTTAATTTTGTTACTTGTTAAAAATTAATCATCACTTTATTTTATTTCTAATGATACTTTCGCTGTCTCAATTCCTTGATGGGGCCAATTCGAAAGTGATATTCCAAATTTACAAAGTATTGCAATTCGAATTTTGAGTCAACGTATAAGAGTAACATGGTGTGAAAGAAATTAGAGCACATTTAAATTCATTCATTATAAGAAAAGGAATAGATTGGAATACAAAAAATTAAATGACTTGGTCGTTGTTCAATATAATCTAAAGCTTTGAGAAAGATATGTTATTATTATTATTAAGTTGGATATAATTTGTTGTAATTACTTAATAATTCAATTTTATTTCTTTATTAGGACTTTTAATAAAACAGATAGTTATGTAAATCTAATTTACCTTGACTATATCGATCTTTTGGCAGATTGGATTTTTGAAGAACCAAGTTTGATAGATAAGAGTGATTTGGAAGATAATCTTGGATGGAAAAGGATTGACATATCATTTGGTGTAATGAATTTGAATGATGTTCATGACGAGACTCCTCTCAATGATGAGAATTTTGCATCAAATGAGAATTGAGGTAAATACAATTTGAACAAATATTCAATTGAATGAAGTTCCAGGTTTTCATTTATCCCATTCTTTTAATATCACTTATATGATGCAATATAAATATAGCTATAAATGTTTTTATTTCAAGTTTCACTTCTAGTTGATTTTTTTGGAACGAGTTTTTTTTCTAAATTGTAATAATTACGGAGTCATAGATCTTTATTATTTTTTATTTGATTTTTTGATGTAATTATTATTTATTATATGATAAAATTGTAATATTTTAAGTACTTTATATTGTCTTTAATTTGATATTTGTATAATAATTAAATGAATTTTTTTATATTTTTTATAGTTATTATTTATATGTGAAATATGTGAAAAGTAATATTAATAAAAATAGATTATTATTATTTCAAATTTTTATTGTTATAATTTTGAGAGACATAGTTGATGTAAAATTATAAATTAAGAAAATTATGTAATTTTTTAAAAAATTCAAGAATTAGCTTATAAATTTAAAATATTATCTGAAAGAGTACACAGTATTGAAAAATTATAATGGCATTCTAAAACTAAATGTGGCACAGGCATTCATAAGGTATTCCTAACATTGAAAGCTACTCATATAAATTTGTTTTCCTTGTACTGTATCGTAAAGACGCCATCTGTTTGCTATTATCAAGAGTTTCGATACTGGTTGAATTTGAAGTAAAGTTTAGATATTATGCCTGTTATCCTATACACATTTTTTAAAAAAAAGAGCACAGCCCAGGAAAGACAGCAAGATAAACTATCAAAGGTTTTCTCGGTTCATATAACACGTACCGGTTCTTTGGCTGTTACCAGTTGTCCAACATTTTACGTGACAAGATAGTGAATAATCCAAATACCACGCCGTATTTGTGACGGAATGACAATGAACAGACATCATGGTTCATTAGAAAAAAAGAAATTGTCATATGACGATGAAACGAGGATATTGTCCGACAGCTGTGAGTTAAGAAGGAGACATTGAAAGATAAAACGAGTTAAAACAAATGCTTGCATCATTAGCGGTGGTGAAGTGGCATACTTATGTCCACTAAACATGGAAAGAGTAGTCAATACAAGAAATTTGGATTTTGGACCGCAAGAATGAGGAATTTGTGATCTAAACCTTATAATTTGTCCTTGTACTTGATACGTGGCTAATTAGGAGCGTAACACGTTTAAATTAAAGGGAGCTTTCATCGGAACAAACTGAGGAATTTATGTTATCCGACTAAGACTTGAATCTTTCTGTTTGCTATCTCTATAGTTAGAGTTGATTTGGAATGGGTCAGTTCTTAATTTTTTGTACTACAGCCCCAGGAGATGGAGGCGAGAGCTCGATAAAAGAAAAAAGAAAAGAAAAGAACAATGGAATGGACACCGTACATAACCCAAGTGGCTATCCTGAGCCCAATATGTGATAAATGCTGACTGAGCCTAAACAGTCTGGCTTTATAGGCTTTTCATAACCAAACCGAAGAGCCTAAGCTTATAATGGTCCGGAACACGACAAGAATAACAGTTAGGGGTTTGGGGTCGGACTCAGTTCAGGATGATATGATACAAAAATGTAAGGACTCGTTTTAAGTTTTAAAGTGGGTCAATCCATAGGAGACTGGACGGTTCTGTAAATCTACCCTACACTTGGTGTCTGTAGGATTTGTTGCACTTGGAGACTTCCGGCAGAGTCCTTGGTCTTCCATTGCACAGCGTGGGACCTTATTTCACACATGTAAGAAAATAAGAACTGAAAAGGCCAACCCCATCCCCATCTCATTGGATCCTAGCTACTCGGTTCCTTATCTCTTGTTGTTGCCTTTTATCCTCCCTCTCTCTTTCTTCGACTGTGCCCAACAGAGAGCATGGCGACCACACTCAGCCTTCTGAAGACACCCTATCTTGCCCATAATATTCCATTTATCCACTCAAAACTGCAAGCACCTTTCGTATCAACAAAATCCTTTGCCCACGGGGAGGTCTCAGCTAAGCCGCAGAAGCTCTTCAGTGAAACAGTACACAAGCTTAGTTCACCTTCTCTTCCCCTGACAGCATTAACGTTACCCTTCTTTTTAGACGCAAAGGTTAGTAAAAAAGTGTTGGTAGCTCTGATTTTTCCTGGTGTTAAAGTTTGTTCCTTTTTGGAACTGAAGTGTCGGTGCAATTGTAACCTAACAGGATGCACTTGCGGTTGGAGGTGAGTTTGGGATATTGGAGGGAAGAACATTTGCGCTTATCCACCCAGTTGTGATGAGTGGCTTGTTCTTCTACACTTTGTGGGCTGGTTATTTAGGTTGGCAATGGAGAAGAGTGAGGACTGTCCAAAATGAGATCAATGAGCTCAAAAAGCAAGTCAAACCTACCCCTGTTACTCCCGAAGGAACACCTGTGGAAGCTGCACCATCGCCTGTTGATCTCAAAATTCAGCAACTCACTGAGGTAGGATTTGGAGTTGAAAGTCAGAAATGCAAGATCACAACAACAGTAAAATTTGTACTAAATTGTTATTAAAGAACAAATTGATTTAGGTTTGATCTGATCCGTCAAAACAACCAACTTGGAAATTGTGCCTTAAGTTCTTAATTCTGGCCACAACTTGCAGAGTTATGAGATATAGATCTGTGTTCTTCAATCATTAAATGGACTAGATTGCTACTTGAAAATGTGCTCATGAAGTATGAGGAGAAGGCCATGTGATCTAAGGTATGAATATATGTATTCCAGGAGAGGAAGGAGTTGATAAAAGGGGGTTACAGGGAGAGGCACTTCAACGCAGGATCTATACTGCTAGGCTTTGGAGTATTTGAAGCCATATTTGGAGGAGTCAATACATGGTTTAGGACTGGCAAACTTTTTCCCGGACCCCATTTATTTGCAGGGGCAGGTATGGCTTCAATTTGTTTAGCAGAATCCAACATATATAAACCACACAAAAGAATGAACTACTTTTATAGTCCTTAGTATTAAGACAAAACTTGGTTGGTGAGCATTCAGATTTAGTGTTTGTGAACTTATGGGAACCAATTGTTCATTCGTGTTGCAGCCATTACAGTGCTATGGGCAGCAGCAGCAGCTCTAGTACCTGCAATGCAGAAAGGGAGTGAGACGGCAAGGAATTTTCACATTGCCTTGAACACCATTAACGTAGTTCTTTTTATATCGCAAATCCCCACTGGAATTGACATAGTTTTCAAAGTCTTTGAATTCACTAAATGGCCTTAACTGAGTGGGACTTCAAGAGCAAGGCTTAATGCAATTATAGGTGGCATTTCATTTCTAGTATTCCTCTTTATGATCAGCAATTTCATAGTTCTGGTTCATTTTTCTATCCCTGTGGTTGTTTGTACATAGGCGTGGAAAAGAAAGGTTTCTGTTCAAGAAGCAAGAACTAGCTCAGACACAGTTGTTATTTTATTAGATCGTCTTCAGTTTGTAAGGAAACAACGGAAGTGCTGTTCAAAACATATGATAAACACCTTACTCTTGCCTTTGATGGTCTTTATCTTTGAGAAAAAAATGCCAAAGTATTCTCTCAGCTCCCTCCTCTCCAAGATACCTTTTACATGCAACTTCAAGCCAAGTATTGTTAACTTTCATGACTCAGTTTACATTGTTTATCGAATTTAAAGGCTATGGGACATGGACGAAGGTGTTGCTTCTAAAGACTTACTCTGACAGTATATTGTAGTTGAAATTTTGGCAGGGTCTGCCCCTTACATATAAGGCCCTCCCTTCCAATTTCCATCATATTCTGCCAGGCTAAGAATGGCAGATACGAAACCCAGCAAGGTAAATAACCACCGGAAAAAAAGGTAAGTTATTCGGTGGAGCCCGCCGCTCTACACTTCCCTTCTTTCTGGCAGCAAATTGGATTCTCTAGTGTTATGATGGTGACTGCAATTAATTAGTGATTCGTCTCCAGGAGCTCATAATAAATTAAAAAAAAGCACACAATTGTCGTATACAATTTTCTTAACTTAAATAGGGAAGATGACGCTTTCCGTACAAGGTCCTTGAAGCATCGGAAAGGTGTAAACAAGGCCAAGAAGAGACGGCAAGAATCAGGATGCACCAGAGTCTGGCTATTCGCATCGTCGGCAAGCAAAGTCAACCAGAAGACACATACCAATTATGTTCCAAGCTTCCCTTTGGGACTTGAGAGAATTTTCTTAACAGTTTGCGATGTTACTTTTTAGTGCAGAGCATCTTTGGAAATTTGAGTCTATTCTGCAGTTACGAGAAAAAGGGAGATGGGTGGGATTGGAGAGCAGCCATTCTTACAGTTTAGCAAAGATGCCTAAAAATTATAGAATAACTTATGCAAATAGCTGTTAACGACAATACTAATGAGAGCGAATCAAACACTGACTCTTGACGTTCACAGAACATCAAAGGTATAGCAACATTTGCCATGAGATTTTCAATATTGTTCAACAAATTTATTGAAGAGAGCTTTTCCATGTTTTGTGATGATGGTCACTACTCACTGCTTTCTTCGACGTGACTCTGGGACGGACGACACCAATCTTAGTTTGAGATGCGAGGCAGCTTTTTGTCAGCTGTAAATGCTGAATCCGATTCTTTTCCCTTATTCCTTCTCTTCGTCTCTCTACGGCTGTGAATTGTGAGTTCTTTTTCTGTCATGTACTATGTAAAGCCACCTTAAAGCTCACTGTCTCACCAATTTCATGATTATAAATAACAACATACCTATGTTTCCATTTTAGTCAGGGGTTGGTACCCAGTTATCTTCATTCCTCCAGTAAAATCTCACGATATGTCTACCCAGCCTCGTCCCTGGTTCCGCTCCATCTCAATTGCCCGTCCAACCGCTGCCCCTACTCCAACCCCAGCCCCTGAACCACCTCCTCCTCAGCCACCTCAGCCGCGCCCCGTTCTGCGGCCTGCATTCCGACCAATTGGCCAGCCTCAGCCTCCGCCTCCGCCTCCGCCTCCGCCGCCTCAACAACCACAAGAACCTGCTCCTCCTCCCCCCTCACCTGCTGGCGCTGCAGCACCACCACCCCGACGAAATGGCGCTGCGTCGGTGCCAACATCCCCAACTCCAAGACCACCTGCACCTTCGGCTTCTGTCCCAACTTCTCCGGCTCGACCCTCCGTCGTCACTCAGCCGCCAGTGACCACTTCTGTACCATCCCCTCCAAAACCAGCGGTTCCATCGCAACCTCCATCTTCTCCTGCAAAGAAACAAGCTCCAACTTCCACTTCTGTCCCACCCTCTCCAACACCCAAACCTGCTCCATATTCTTCAGTTCCAACTTCGCCCGCAACCAAACCTGTTCCAACCGTAAGTTCAGTGCGAACTTCTCCAGAGTTCAAGCCTGTCAATGTCACAACTCGTACAGGGTCTACTGAACCATCTCCAAGAGGCAGGAAACCTGTTGATCAATCACCTCCTAGGTCACCGAAGTTCAAACCCCAAGCGCCACCACCTTCTCCTCTAATTCTACCACCTGCTCAAATTAGAGCTGACGCAGATCCTGAACCAAGGATTCCATATCTAGAGGCTGAAAAGACCGTAGTTGTTCAGAAGACTACGGAGACGGCTAAGACCTGGTCTAATGGTAAGGAACGCGTGGAAACTAGGCGTGATCCTCAAGTTCTTAATAAGCAGGGACCGTTCATGGTAACGGGAACCAAGGAAAAGGGTCAAAGCAAGAAAATTTTCTCTGATTCTGATGATGCAGCCGCGAGAATCATCACCATTGCAGGTGAAAACAAAGGCGCTACAATGGAGATATTCCACTCTCCGAAGAAAAATGCTTTTGTGGGCGATCCTCGTACTCTCTCGAAGAAAGGTACCGAAAGGCGTGAATGGGACAGCAGTAGCAGCAAAAGCAGTAGCGACGAAGAAAAGAGTCGCAAGATCAAAGACAAGAACCACAACGGAATGATGAACTCGCCACCAATGCATGCGTTCATGAACAGCAATGTGCAAGCAGTTAACAACTCAATTGTGTTCAAATCTGAATGCAGTCACCATGATCCTGGTGTGCATCTTTCTCTGTATAGAAAGCCGGGTGTCCCTATCAAGGATCGAATCAATATTGGCCCACAGAGTTAAAAAACAGATCGACAGGGCAAAACCGATTTGATGGAATATGATATTTCGATATAGGATAAAGCAGTACTATAAATATAACAAATAAAAATAAGCGAGTGATAAGAAGCAAAGGCCGTGGATTCTGATTCTTCATTGTTGTGTTCCACTACTTCTGGAATCCAATCGAAGATTGTTGTCCAGTGCCCTGCTTTTGGTATCGGGGAAGTATATAACTGATGATCTGTAGTTTATGCATAAAAGGGGATGGAATAAGTGTGTTTTCGGTTTTCCTGTTTGTATTGTTTTGTGTCATATTGCTATTGTAAGCTGCATTACTTACTACTAATGCAATTGCTATTGTATTGTGTTGTTCAATTTGAGGTTTCACTTGCTAAATCCACTTGCTCTTCAAGCCACTGTCCACCTGATCTCAATTTCGGCCTTTACTAGCTAAAGGGATGGTCTTTATCTACTAAATGTGGCCCAAGACTATTTTCATTGAAATTTGTGGGCGTAGAGGTCAGCCTGAGCCTCGATTCGTCGGCCACATTTACAAGTGAGGATGAAATCTAAAATGGGTTTCGTAGTAAACTGATCGATGGGCCTGAACACCTATACTTATCGTTGATTTCGAGAACGGGGTCTTGTGACCTTAGATCTTCAAGCCTCACCGGACCCAAAAGGTACCGGTTCTCCTGATTGGAATCAACAAAAATTATGCCATAAACCAGATGATCTTCAGGAATATGTAACAGGATGCGGTGCAGCGGAGTGCATGCCAGTACTAGCGAGGGATACAGGAATCTGGAAAATGATTTGCTAATCAGGAACATCAAAGAGAATACCTGAATTGATTGATAGAAAAGACTAGTCCATATTGGAGGCCATAAAAGAAAAGATTCTCTTTGTTCGTGAAGTGTTACTTTCATGTATAGCAATATCATCGAGAGTTCTAAGTAATTTAAAAAAACAATTTACATAATTACTGGCACAAAACTGCCCCATGATTCTCTAACTACAATTAAAACTGGTATAATCATTTATTTTGGTTACAAACTGAATGATAAAGAGTAATATTTCCAAAGAATGAATATCGTATTTCTACCATTTGTAAGTGGCATCATCCAAGGAAAGGAACTGTGGTCAAACTTTTAGTTGCTAAAGGGGTCATGTTGATGCCTTTCAAGAGTTTGCATGTGCAGTTGGAAATAGAAATAGATACTATAATCCACTGATAAAAGAGTAGTAAATAGGAATGCATGGTTCTGGTTAACACAGGTTGTATCGTGGACCTCCAGTTCTGAAGCAGAAGATTTTGGAGAAAACGATAAGATAAGACATCGCACAGGATGTGTCATGTGCCTTGTAATTTCCTGATAATTGCTCCTTTGACCGAAAGAATGTCGAGTGTTTGGTTATATACATGAGGAAGCAGCCCGGAAATTGGCTATACTCAGGACACATATGGACCAAGATTATAGTGGATGTTTGCATTATTTGAGTAAATGAGGGCCATTTAAAAATTTTGCGTTTTCTCTTTTAATATTTCTATTCTCCTTTTTATTGCAGGAATTGTAAAGGAAAAAGAAAACTATATTCATCCTAGTTAAAATTTAAAACTATTTGATATGAACATATTTGAGAAATTTAGCAATATTATGAGGATCAAAAACAAAAATAAAAAATAACATGTCCTATTTTTTAGGGATAACAATGAGCTAGCTCATAAGCCAGCCTTCGCCAATTTTTTTAAAATAAATTTTTTAAATTTAAAATATAAAACAATTAATTGGATTCGGGTCTGGACTGCCCAGGCTTAGGTTTATCCGAAGTCAATTCTCTTAAGTAAAACGATGTTGTTTTACTAAGTAGGTCTTGAGTCAATCTAAGCTTGGGTCTGAGCTTGACAGATGGGCTGACCTATTGAAATATCTAAATTTAGGTCCATGAGTCAAAAATTGTCATTTCTACTATTTTTTGTTAATATACTTACTTTCTTTATTTATAAAGAGTTTCTTTAAAACATTTGTTCGCAGTAAATATCTTTCAGATTTAAAAATTTGAAATATAAGTTTAAATTTTAAAATAAATAATAAATTTTTTTCAATAATGGGAATCCCCATTTCTTAAATTAGGTTTTTCATTTATGTTTTTTTGGTGCGGACATTATTAAACGCTCATAACAATTTAAGATTAGCTTTTGAAATCTTTAGATTGAACATTAGATGAACCTTTATCATCGCTCATTCTCTACCTTTTTCTTTAAAACATTGTTCTTATTTGATTGATTTGTATATGTAACAAGTTGTTACTTCTCTATGTTAATTCTTAACTTTTTCAAAGTTAGTGGGGCAAGATTGAACCATCAGAAATTAGGTTATAGGTTGAAAGATGGGATACAAGAAAAAAGTTCCAACATAATTGTAGTGGATACATTGACCATATGAATCTGTTTAGCACAAGACATGCTAATTAATGTGCATACCAAGTTCATAAGAACGCATCCTTATTTTTCTTCCCCACGTTTTGCTTTTGTTGTTACTCGAAAAGATTAGGACGTAGCTGTAACAGTCTAAAAGACCCATTAGACACTACCTGACTCTGTAGGCATATAACCCCACATCTCACTGAAATATTAAATCATAAGCTTTACTTTAACAAGAATCCAAGGAGTCCACTATAGGGGAGTTGGAGGTGAGGTTTTAGCACCATCTTCTCCATGCATTTTGATTATTGTTTTAAGTGTTTCTCTATGTTTTCCACCATAACCAGACAACATGCTAATGGTTAAATTACAGCAGCATCTCACAGGCATTATGTGGCACCGTTTCCTCTTGGACAGGCCTTGTTCGAATAAGCCATTCCAGCTCAGATAGATATCGTCTTCATTGAACATTCTATATCTGTAAATGTCTGCATTGCCCTTAGAGATCGCTAGCTAGCTTCTAGCTTCTCGACATGTCACAACAAGAAGGCAGAAACGCACTAGCTTTAGTGGAGAAAACCAAGGATATGGATAGCTGAAAATGACCATAAAATTGCCTCTAACTGTGCAGGTTCCGATTCTCCTTTAAGCAAAATTTTACTTCTACCTAGTTATCAGTGTCCTAGTTCGTAGTACATGAATATTACCTAGTCCTCCTTCGGATCTCAATAATGACTTCTCAAAAAGTGGAAATGGACCATGAAAGCTTACAAGCAAAGCATGACAAGAACGTCCTGAATTTATAGGTTTCTAGCTAGTTGCAGTAAGTGTATGAATGAATAGCTTTTTAATGCTTAACAACTCTGTGTTCAAAATTCCTAGACAACGCGGCGAGGGTTTGAACCCGATAAAGGCACGCTTTAGAAACAGAACATAACATAATTGTAGCTAACAGTCGAAAGGTTTGCACCAGAATTAATTGCGAGTTGAAGTAAGCTTTGTCTATTGTCCTTGGACAATGCAAAGTCGTGTTTATTGGGTGCCGTGAAAAAGGTGATATCATCTTACAGCCCGAGTTTAGATTTATTAACAGTAAGTTTTATTTCGGCTCTGAACCATTTATTGCTTACTCTATTTTTCAGTCTCCTCAATTTCGAGTGCATATGTTCATCGACTTTTGATTAATTTGTTTTCAATCCATCATATTGGTGGAACTCCGTCTTGATATTTTCATAATATTCTAAATTAAGATTGAACCAACAAGTATATTTCAAATTTAAGAGAATTATAATTTTAACAATATTAATTAATTGAAAATGATCAATATTCATATTATGTAAATTTATAGATCTCTTATCTTTGTTCTCTATTTTATATGGAATTTGACAATTATTATCAAATGAGATGTGATATATCAACTATAAGGTATCCTGAACAGTAAATAGCAACCTATCCGCTACTATAACTATGAGAAGAGTTAACATTCTTAAAGAGATATTTATGCAGTTGCATGCTCTACAAATTTCAAGATTTAGTACAATTTCTCTAGTCCATTAAAAACAAAACAATAATTTCGGTATACAAAGCTCCCAATTTTGCGAGGTTCGAAGGAGAGAAATCAATTGTATGCAGTTTTCTCTTTGTATTTTACAAAAAAACTGTTTATGTGACTCGTACCTGTGACTTGAAGCGACCCTTGGAGCAACTGATAAGTTACTCCTTTGTGATAAAAAAAGTCACATGTTCGAGTCACAGAAACAGTCTCTTTGTAAAATACAAAAGGAAGGCTGCGTAGAATTGATATCCTTCCTCCGACCCTCACAAAGCGAATAGCCTTGTGTATTGGAGTTGTTGTTGTTGTAGTTTTTAATGCACTAGAGAAATTATACCAAATCTTGAAATTCGTAGAGCATGCAATTGTATAAATTTCTCTTTAAGAATTTCAACTTTTCTCATAGTTATAGCGACCGATAGGTTGCATAAATATCTCTAGTCCATTAATTAGCTTCAAAATCATTAACAAGTGCCTAGTAAGTCTAAACTTATAGTTAAGGGTGATGAAGTCTAAATTGATAATCTATTTTATGACTTGATTTTTGTAAATAGTAAACTTTTAGAAGCTAATTAACACTAAACAAAGATATGGAATTGGTGTATGTCTTGTACAAATAAAAATAAATAAATAAAACACAAATCGACAATAGTGTCAAGCGTGAGACAGATGTTATACTTGTAATACGAATTTTGAGAAAACGAAGAAATAAAAGTTCAATGACACTATATATATGTGAAAAATAGAAGTTCACTTACCTAAGACTTCTGTGGAAATAAATTTTACTGTAATTACTAATTACACTTCTTACGTAAAGTCTTAGTATATAAATACCTTGATAAGGCTTGTATAAGTAGTTGTTATTGTCCGTTCTCATTGTATCGTCTTTGTCACAGTAATAAAAGAAGTCTATCTCTTTGTTCATGGACGTAGGTGATATAATTAGCTGAACCGCATAAATTGTTATGTTTTTGCTTCATTTATTTTCTTCTTATATTGCTTCCATTTTGCAACAATTAGTATCAAGGCTAAGGTTTTGCTATCTAGATATCTATTTATAAGTTTGATATTGAGATATTCAACAAACTGAATGATTTCACTATATAGAAAAAGAACATGAGGATGGTTCTTGCTCAATAAGGATAAATAGTAATGCTGGAAGAAGAAGAAAAAGTGAAACTACTAGGAAATTTGAGGCGTTAGAGAAGGAAGAGATGTTGTCAAAGACGTATACCCAATATTATCGAATTTGAGAGACAAGGTCCTACAAAACATGGTTAATGAAACAAACACTACTTTGTTATAGAAATAAATTAAAAATAAATATAAGAAGAGATCACTTATGGATTGTTTATATCAAAAGCAATATTTGAGGATGTTAGAAACTACATAGGTTATTGAAAATAGAAGACAGTTACAATTTAAACCGAAGACTAAATTAGTTTGACACTTTAACTATAAAGAGAAAGGACATCTGGGAAGGATTGTCTACAACGAAAAAAGGGAAATGAGAGAAAGAAAACAAAAAGAATAATAAATATTATTGTAGTCTAGGAGAGTTTCAATAAAGAGCATGGAAGAGAAAGTGATATTTTAATGGTTATTAATTATGATTTTAAAAATTGGCCATTGATAGAGACTGACACATCTTTAAATATGACTTCCACTAAGGACTGATTCTATTATTTTAAAGAATGAATGAAACTATCAGATTGAGTGATAGTGGAGGGCATGATGTTAAAAGTAGTGGTTTAATGCATATCTAGATTCATGATGAGATTGTTAGAACATTGAATGCATTGTCTATTTTCGAGTTTCAAAAGAACAAACATGATTTTTATAATTATTATTGATAGTCAGTGGAATAAGTTTTCTAGTGGTGATGGATAGTTTAAGGTGGTTAAGGGTGAGTTGACTTAACGAAAGAAAAATTGAAATATGAGATAAATGTTTTAATGGGAAGAAAATAATGGGATCAATATTTGTTTCTCAATCTTCAGAGTAAAAAGTGATGGTACTGCTATATATTACATGCAAGTGAATCATTTTAGTAAGCAGGAGATGGCGAAACTTCATAAGAGAAGTTTATTGAAGGATGACAAACATGGAAAGGTGGACTTCTATAAATTTCATACATTTAGTAAAAAGTTTAAGATAAACTTCAAGAATATAGTGTTTGGAGAGTAACGTATTTTGAGATGAACATAATGAAAGGATGTGTCTAAGGGAACAATAAGAATATTAGTTCAAAGGTGGTACAAGTGGTACTAGAATGACTTCGAACAAAATCCTAAGAGAGTTAGAAATTCTAATTAATGATATATAACAGTATCATTAAGAAAGTATCAATATAGTATAGCTAAGGATAAAGTGAGATGGACTATCAAATAACCAAGGTAATATAATTGAAGAGACTCGGTTACATATACTCTTACCGTTAGTGATAGGGATGTAGCTATTTTTTAGGAAACTAAGGAAGGTTATCAAAAAGATCGACAAATGAGAAATATGGTAAAGGATGTGAGATTTCATAAGATCAAAAAACTGATTGCATTAGGTCAATTCCTATTAAAAAAGGCCCATACTTCACAATATGGTCATTGGTCATAGAAAAATTCAAGCATATCTTGCACTTAAAGAATGCTCACATATCTTAAAGTCCGTAGGGGTATATAAAGCATAACATGATTCTTAACTAAAATTTAGAGAATTTAAGTCAATGTGAAAATTGTGAAAGTAGTCTTAAATTTTTTGTAAATAGTAATATTTTAGAGGCTAACCAATGACGAATAGGGATATAGGACTAGTGTCTGTCTTGTATGGATTGGAGAGATTTCGAAATAATAAATAAAACATCATCGATGTCAAGTGTAAGATAGACATTAAACTTATGATACAATTTATCAGAAAACATAAAAATAAAACACTGACATTAAGTATATGTGGAAATAGAAGTTCACTAACCTAAATCTTTTGCGAGAATAAAATTTCACTATACTTAAAGTTCTTACTAAAATAATTTAAGTTTGTTCTACCAATATAGTAGGCTAGACAACTGCATTAAATAATATAGAAACACATTAAGACTATATTAATATGTCGGAATTATATACATGGAGCTGTTAGGATTAGATTTACAAATATCTACATATTATCTATAAGTTAAGTATAACAAATATGTAGAATATAGAGATAAAGTGGATTAGAATACCTACATATTATTTGCAACGTAAACACAACAAATATGTAGGGGATAAACATAAAGTAAGAGACTTCTGGAATGATATAATTTCCGTATGACTCCCCTTTAAGTTGAGAATGGGAAAACTGTCAACTTGTCTCTCATTTGTTAAAAACGTCCCTTAGATAAGGACTTAATTAAGACGTCCACCACTTGATAAAGAGTGGAGATATACCACACATATACACAACCTTTGTTAACTAATTCCTAAATAAAATGAAACTCTATCTCAAGATGCTTGGAATGAGAGTGAAATATGGCATTAACAGTAAGATACATTGCTCCCAAATTATCACACCAAAGCGTAAGAGATGTAGTTGGTGAAAAACCAATTTCATGTAGTAGAGAATAAAGCAATTGAATCTAACTAATAAAAGTGGCAAGTGCTCAATATTTGACCTCGGTAGAAGATTGAGAAACTACTCACTGCTTTCTTAATGCATAGGAAATTAAATTAGGTCTAATAAAAATGGCAAATCCTGTGGTAGACTTACAATCCTCATGAGAGTCACCCCAATCAGCATCGAAGTATGCATGAACTGACAATGTAGAAGATCGAAGGAGAAAAAGGTCACAGCGGGAAGTGCTAAGCAAATACCAAAGTATCCTTTTTCACTTTCTTCCAATTTTTGACCTATAATTGATGACTATATTAAGACACGTGGTTGATTGCAAAGGCAATGTCAGGTTGCGTAATACCGAGATACCGTAAACTTGCAACCACTTGCCAATAGAGAGTGACATCTTCAAATGATTCGGTGGAAGAAGTTTTATGCATGGAAGGATCCACCAATGTAGAGACCATCTTCGTATTAAGCACATTGGTCTTAGATAAAAGATCATTGATGTACTTATGTTGCACAAGTAGCAAGTCATTTTTAGTTGTTGTAACCTCAATAGAGGGCAAAGGTATTTAACTGCAAAATAAGATTTGAGTGCGTAAATAACTCCCATCAACAATTTGTCAGAACTACCTGTCAAAACAATGTCATCTATATATATAAGACAAAAAAATATGAGACTTATCATTAGTAAAAATAAAAAGAGAAGGATCGGTGCTAGAAGCATTAAAACCAAATGAAAGTATTGCTTTTTTAAGTAAGTGGAACCAACTCCGTAGAGCCTACTTAAGACCATAGAAAGATTTGAGCAATAAGCATACATGATGGGGCTGATTTTTGTCCAAAAAACCTTGAGGTTAGCCATATAAACCTATTTATGAAGTGAATCAAGTACAAAAGCATTAGAACATTAGGTTATCTAATAAACCAATTTTTAATAACAACAAGCTTAAAATAAGTCTAATTGTGACAGGACGAATAATAGGACTAAAAGCAGCATTATAGTCAATTCCAAGTTGTTGATAAGATCCCTTAGCAACCAAACAAGCTTTATGGTGTGAAATTGTTTTGTTAAGATTTTGTTTGATGTGATACACCCATTTGTACCTAATAAGATTTGTTGCTTGAGAAGTTGGTACTAAGTCCCACATTTTGTTAAATATAAGGGCATTAAATTTCTTAGTTAGTGCGACTACCCATTTAGGATCTTTGGCATCTTAGTAATAGATTGTAGGTTAAGTAATTTGAGCTTGAAATTGTCTTAGTGGGGGTAAGGAATTCTTCCGAGACTGTGTGAGCATTGGGTGCATTGAACTAGTTTATTTTGATTGTGAATTAAAAGTTGAAAAGTTGACACTCAAGGAAATTTCAGGTAACTATTAATGAATTATAGGTTGTGAATTGTCTTAATCTGAGAGCTTATCATAAGAGCCATATGAATTTTGAGGAAAAGAGGAGTTAGACACGTCATCATGTGGAATCACGTTTGTTTATTAAGAAGCTAGTAATGTAGGTCTTTGAGATGGTAGGGAAGGTCGGTCAACTAAAGGTGTGTGAGAGGTTTGTGGGGCACAAGCTGGTATTGCAGGTACCAATAAAGGAGATGTTGCTGCTGATTTCAATTGCCTTAGTACTTTTTATTGATGACCGTTAGAATATGCAAATGGAAAAAGATTCTTATAAAAAATATATAGCGAGAAATGTACACCTTATTAGTAACAATGTCAAAACATCTATCGACTTTGTGAAATTTATTATATCCTAAAAAGACATAATTAGCAGAGCATGGTTCCAATTTATCTTTGTTATAACGCTGAAGCTAAGGAAAACATATGTAACCAAACACCTTGAAAAAGGAATAATCAGGCTTCTTATTAAATGAAACTTTAAAAGGAGATTTGTTATGCAATAGGGATGTAGGAAGTCTATTAATAATGTAACTTGTAGCATCAAAAGCAAAATTTCAATATTTATATGGCACAAAAATATTATGCATCATGGATAAACCAGTTTAGACAATATGTTGATGTTTTCATTCAGCAAAACTATTTTGTTCAGGTGTTTGTGGATATGAAAGATGATGATTAATTCCGTTTTATCAAGATATTAGTGCAAGGCTTAATACTCTCCACCCTAATAAGATTGAAATGTTTGAATCCTTTAATTAAAAATTGTTCAATGAAATGCTGAAATTTAATGAAAATACTCGTGAGTTCTGCCTTATAAAGTAAATATAAGAATATTTACTAAAATGATGATGAAACAAAACATAGTATTTGCTTCCACCAATTAATTCTTGCACGGAAGATCCCCATAAATCACTAAAAATCAATTCAAGTAGATTTGACTTATAAGTAGATAAAAAAAAAAGGCAATTTAGGAATCTTATTAACCCTATAACCATGACAAATTGATCTAAGAGACTTAGGAAAAGATAAATTATTATTCTTAAGAACTTGATGCACTATTTTAATACTACCATGACCTAGATGTTGATGCTAAGTAGAAAGATCCGTTGGAGCTTTTAGAGCTCTCGGTGATGAAGGAATCAACGTTAGCAAGGTATAAATACCAATTTTACTCTCCCTGTGGCAAATTACTTGCCCTGTTGTCAAATCCTTCACAATAAAACAATTATTAAAAAATTCAATAGAGACCGAATTATGCTTAATCAAAGTATGAATAAATAATAAATTTTGACGGACCTTTGGAACATATAATATTTCAGATAAATTAGGAGGAACATTATTAACATATGCAGTATAACATCTTATATGAAAGATAGATAAGGTGCTACCATCACTAATAGTTACTTCCTTAAGACCGTCATATTCTGAATGAATGGCTAGGTTGTCCAATTCTAATGTGAGATGGTGTGTAGCTCCAGAATCAAGTGTCTAACTATTGGTTTGTGTTAAAGTAGAGGATGCCAGTTAAGACATTGAATTTGTTTGAAGTAATCCTTTGTTAGTTGGATGCTGACGTGAGTTATGCCTATGCCATTACAATTATGGCAAGTGATTACATATGAGTCCACAATTTGCTCATCATGTGAAATGTTGCTTAATTGGTTTCAAAATTGAGAATTCATTGGTCAATTTAAAGTTTGATGGCCTTGAGTAACTCTGCCTGTGCCATTCTTACCTCTTCTACCATGCCCATGCCTCCACCTTGCTTGAGAATTTTGCTTTGCTCCAAAATTCACTAGCGTACTGAGATAATTAGAAAAAATTTTGCTTCTCGTTGAAGTTGCATCGTTTTACTAAGTAAGAGTTTGTAGAGATCATTAAATGATATGGATTCCAATCTTGCTTCAATAGCCCGAACAAAAGGAGGATAAGTCACTTCAAGTCCGTCCATTACATAGTTTACTAGATTGTTCTCTATCAATGGACTTTCAAGCACTACTAGCCGATTCGCCATAAACTTGCTGCATTGTAAATAGACAATGATTGAGTCATTCCTCTTTGTAAGCTAATTAGTTGTTACTTGAGCTGTCAATTTTCGGCCTTTGATATGAATGCATAGGTCGCTGCAAGCCTTGCCAGGCTTTATATGCAATGATAACTCCAACAATTTGCTACAATAATTGTTCAGATATAGAACTTACGATCTAACTTATCGCAAGTTGATCATTATAGAGCCAAAAGTGGAACTCTTCATTAGGTTTACCATTCTTTTTCAACAGTGGAGGATGGATAGAACCATCAATGTGCCCTACTAGGTTGTAAACATGCAGCATTGGCATAAGTTGCATTTTCCACATAAGATAATTTGTGGAGCTTAGTTTCAACAAAAACTGTTGTGAAACGTTGGGAAAAACAACTGGTTAGATTTGAGTATAGGAAATAGAGACAATAAAAAAAGTTTGCTCAGTGAAGAGATCTTATGGCTCTGATACCATGGAATGGCTTAAGTTTGCTCTACCAATAAAGTAGGCATGAAAACTACATTAAATAATATAGAA
>JAOQMM010000004.1:3139758-3160517 GCA_027563515.1 Erythroxylum platyclados
GTGTTATGTGGGTTAAAGCATGCTATTGAGCTTTAATTTTGTGTATTCTGAGGAATCCGTATCTCATTCTTTCACTGAAGCTGAGTACCGCTCTATGGCCACTACTAGTTGTGAGCTCACATGGCTTAAGTCGCTTCTTACTTCTCTTGGTGTACCTCATCCATGCCCTATGCGTTTATTTTGTGATAGTAAGGTGGCTCTTCACATTGCTGCGAATCCCGTGTTCTATGATCATACTAAATATATTGAGATCGATTGTCATTATGTGCGTGATCAGATACAGGCTGGCAATATTACCACTTTTCATATACAGACTGCGAAGCAAATCACTGATATTCTTACCAAGGCTCTCGGGAAACAACTGTTTCAATATCTTCTTCGCAAACTAGGAATTAATGACCTATATGCTCCAAATTGAGGAGGAGTATTATGATAATTATGGAATCATTAGGTGTACATATATACCAATAATATTCTCAAGAGATTTTGAGTTATCTTCTGTAAGTATTTAGGTACTCTAAATTAGGAAATTATTGAATTGTATCGTGTATATATTTTTTATTCAAGTTTATTCCTTGAATGAGATAGAAAGTAATTCCTATCAATTTCTTTATAACCATTTTGTTAAAGAGTAAACTAATAAAGATTTTAACTTTATACAATTATGTTGCGAGACACTTACTGACATCCGATACTATTCGTTGTCTCTACAGAAAACGACGTAACATAAGATACGAACGGAGAGGAGCGTGGGGGCAAACGTACATGAAGCTGCGCGTTAGCAGTCGGACAAGTTAACATGGGCACTGTAGAAAAATCAGGGTTAAGAGTGGAAGGAAAGGTGTGTTGGCGTTACGTTGTCGGGTCTCCAAGTGGACGGTAGCACATGAGACCCATGCACTCGCTCCACAAGCCCCAAAAAGTTACAAACCAAGAGTTATGGCAGAATCAGATAGAGAGAGGCATTGACAGGACCAAATCGTACATGAAACATCGCTGTTTAAGAGGACACGTGTGCCGTTTCATGCAGTGTCTGTGTTCATGACGGTGACAACTCCTCCCCTACTCTATCCGCTCTCCCTGAAGCCCCTTTGTTTATGGCTGTAATTAATACAGGTGTTCGCACGTGGCCTTCAGTTAAAATTTTAACTTTTCATCTCCTTTGACCGAATCTCTTTTTTACCTCGTTACTCTATATTTAGGGATCAGACATCACACGTGCTTCCATACATATCATGTATCAGTAGAACTTTGAAGATGGGACCTATATGGCATCTCTGGGTCCCACTTGTTCTGCTCTTTCTGCGTTTGGGTTTTGCATTTCTTGTCCATATTGTTTCAACGGCTTGTGTTTAATCCCTGACCGTTGATCTCGCTGTTCTCATGACCAACCCATTAGTCAAAAGTCAAAAGTCAAAAGGAAGTTAAAATCTCTAAGCTCTAACATATTTTTCATTATCTTATTATTGTTTATGGACCATTTGGTTACGTTCTCTCTCTTTCTCCTTCCTGGTCAAACCTGGTTTTCTAATTCACAAATTACAGTAACGTCTGATTGGTCGATCACTTGCAAGTTGGTGACATTTATTAAAAGAAATTAATTCAAATTTATATTATAAGTAATGAATTCCTGATTCTTTTTTTTCAAAGTCATCCCCTCGAAAGATTGGTTTGTTTACCTGTACCAGATGACGACTTGAAGGAAAATAAAATATATAATTAAAGAAAGTCATTTCATACGACTAAACAAAATTCAAGACAAGACACAGACAGGAATAACACCAACTCAATTTGACCCACTTGCTTTTTGAGAGAGACTTGTAAGTTGTAACTCCGCGAGCGTGATATAAATCTAATATTAAAAAAAAGGTAATTTATACTAATCGTACTCGCAGTTTCAGTAGGGTTAGTATATACTAATCAGTTCTGACATTGTCAGTATAATTGCTCGGCTGCTTCATGGGGCATTTCATGTCTTTCAAAATTTCCCAGCTTCTGAATCTTTGAACATCCCAGAAAAATCAAATTATATGCAGAGCAAAGACTAAGTTCTTGTCGGTGCAATAATCTCACGCAACGGCTATAGTTTTCATTCAAAGAGCAGGAAAATGGTAGAGTCCTTTTAATTGAATAATATTTTAGAGTTTGAGTTGAATAAGATTTTGGCAATAATTGAAGACTATAATAAATATGATATTGACATTCTTTCCGTTGCCTACTAGAACTGCTTCAAGGATGCTTCCTTGTATACATAAATAATACTTGCACATGAATATGGCGTTACAGAACTAGAGAAGTCTAAATTTACTTATATACCAAGAAGACAGGAATTCGTATAGGTTGAATCACCAAGTAAGGAAAGGTACGATAAGAATATTGGGAACTGTTCTCTACGAGGAGACAATCTAGCTTCCCTAGGATGCTTAATTGCTGGAGCTATTAGCATCCGCATGAAACACGCAAAACTACGTACAATCACGATGCAAGAGGCTGCCGCCTCGTACCCACCGAAAACAAAATTCATAATGGACTGAATCAATTCCAAGCTAGAATAATTCGTCTGCTGAAGTAAATGAATTAGTTTGACACTCCAAGACAATTGCCTCTAGCTGTCAAAACGTGACAAAAGGGTATCTAAAGAGGAAGTTGCTTTGGATGTTCAAGTTGTAAAATTTGCATGCAGACAATCAAATTCCAGGGTATTTTACACTTAACGCCAAGTATATGCGATTATTTCTATGGTCTATATCTCTCATCAGATAATGCATGCATGTTATGGAATATTTCTTTAGAGATATGTCGACATATTTGTTCATTATGGAGAATATTTCCATCAAATTAATTAGTTCCACTTACAAATAGAGACGGGTGAGTAACAATCAATTTAATCATTGCATTGTAATCGAAACAGTATGAGAGCATGCTTCAAGTAATTGAAAGCCCACATATATGCCAAATGACATACCTCGAAGTTGTATTATGGATTGTTTTTCTTGCAAAAGTTAACGAGCAGTACAACTTGCACCAACTAGTGTGGTCCTAGTTTTATTCATGTATATAACAAATAATGATGATGTTCTATAAAATTTATTGATAAAAAAAGTACTAATTAATTGATAAACTGATAAGTATATTAATAATTCAATAAATATATGTAATTAACTAAAATTTACTCTTCTCTAACAATCTAATTGATTGAATATAAACAAGGAAACCTAACTATTCATTATATTTATTGCAATTCAAGTCTTAGTTTAGGTCTCTCCTGCCAATGCCTACCCGGCAATTACACCAAGTTTATATTATATTATCATCTACTCCTCTAGTCAACATGAACGATATGTTGTCTCTTACTTAAAAAGTTAGAGCTGAATATGACATTAAACAGATAAAAGACTCGGTAATTGTTTCAAATATCTTCCTAATTCATAAATCATTTTAAATCTTCAACATCTGTTGTTTATTCTAGCCGGTGTTTCTTAAGCCTAGCAACAAACGATTGAAGGAGAATAGATTTGATCACCACTGAGACAAAGTTGTGCTCCAAAAGAACCCAAAAAGAAAAAGAAAAAGAAAACAACAGTTAAGTGGGATAGTTAAGGCCTAACCCACTTTGTTTAATTACACAATTTGGAAGATGATTGGATTCGATTTCATAATCTAAAACATATTCGCACCTGACTAGCATTGGTGGGGTGGGGAAGGTGTAAAAGATTCTTGACTTTTGATTATTCTCTTTTCTCAAAATTTGGATCTTTGAAAAGAAAAATAAAGCATACATAATGTCCCTGCTTGCTAGCTAGCTTTGAATCCGTGGTCCTTTGAAAACTTAGTCTCTCAAGAGTTCTTTAGGCACGCACAAACTTGGCTGATGCATCATACACTTTCAGTGTCGCTCCTGCTTTTGACTGATAAAAGCTGTACTGGAGGCTTGGCCATGTAAGTTCGGGTCCCACGTATAGATTCCCTGCCTCTCAATATCATACTGTCTTGTTTCTATAATCCAAAGTTCCGGATAAATTTAGTTTGGCAATGTTGTCTTCAAATTTCTATTGACCTGCTCAACAAGAACAAGCAAGAAAGATGATGAGTTCTGAACATGTTTTCTTGTTTTATTACTTTTCTATTTATTCCAGGACTGCAACACTGACAAAGAAAGTTCGTTAAGTTTCAGGAACTCTAACTGGAGATAATTATATGATATGGTTAAAGTTTGATTCCGGAAACTAGAAAGAAACAGTGGGCAAATCGAAGTTACTAAGTGTAAGGAAGGGCGTTAACCGTTAGAAGAGGGAATATATACCTTGATGCAAGATCGTCCTTCTGCATATATGTAACTTTGAGACCTTAACAAAATACCATACGATAGAATATATGAACAAAGCACAACCAACTTGATAAACATTAAAGACCATAATCTTCGAAGTCATATTCTTTTCTCAAAAGAAGATTTGATTCTTAATGGAAATAGATTATAAAATCTAACACTCCATTTTGGATATTAATGTAGGAGATTATATACATATAATACCCTAGCTAGCTAGCTAGGAACCTTTCGCAACTTGCATGCACCATACAAATAAGATCTAGCTGTTTTGTATATCAAAGTTCTTGGTTCATCCATGATGTTTCCTTTTTAGATATCAATAGTAAAATAATTGTGACTGGTGCCGAACAACTCATTTGGGGCATCATAGATCTATCCAAACAGAGCATATGCCGCATGTATATATAATCCTCTCAATTGCCTTCATTATAAGCCTTTATGTGGGTCATATGATTTGTAAGTATACTTCTTTATTCTGCTGCTGCTATAAGATTAATCCAATGATACGCTTGTTTAAGGTTATCATTAGAATGGAGCAATATATAAATGCAGCATAAACCCTAGTTTAAGATTTTATAAGCCTTATTGAGAATAAAAATCATAAAAACTAATGAATGATTAACAACTAGTAGCAGACATGATTGGTTTCACCATGAGCATGTACATGCCACGACCGCCTTCTCCTTTCTGCTAGCATGGGCTAATTGTTTATTTATGAATAAGAATAACCAAGTAGGAGATACTTTTATCCAATATTTGTCATCATAATTACCTCAAAATCTTCCATCTTTTTTTCTTGATCTCTTTTTCTCCATCAGCTTCCTTCGTGGATCATGATTACAATAGACAAAGGAGTCACCCTTCTTTATTAACCCTTATCTACCACAAATAATGTTTATGGTGAATAGTAATTTTTTAAGCAAAGGGTATACACTTTTATTGTGGTTCACTAACTTTAAAAATATCTTAATTGTTTTAAATTATTAAAAAAATTATGGTATTATAAATATGTAAAAATAACCTTTTATTCTATTCATGTTTAATTATTTTAATTAATTAATGCGTAAGTGATAATTAAAAATTTGAGGGTGAACCTTTGAGCAAATAGTAAAGTTGCTCTTTTATGACCATAAGATCATAAATTCAAGTTACGAAAACAACCTATTTATAAAAATATAAAGGGAAGGTTGCAGTCGTTATGACCATCTCCAAATGTGCATTGGATATATTGACTTTTTATAATTAAAAATTTATATAAATTGTTTTGACTTGATTTTAATAATAAATTTTGTTCAAATAATTTGGCAAGTATTTAAAAAAATAATCATTTTTAGTATTTCTAATACTACCAAGTATTTTAAAAGGAATTTGGTACTCTAAGAATATTTTTTTAGAATGAAGAAGTTTTCAACTTTTATCCAAATTTTAAAAACCTTTATTACATTATTACTTGTTGTTGCTCACTGTACACTATTGTTTTCAAATGGACAAAGTGCACAACTTGGTCAAGTTGGAACAAAAAAAGAAGAAAAATATGAAGGAGAAGTACTAATTGTCTTCCTTGCATGGTCATGGCATTGCATTGAAAGCATATAATTAAAAACAGTTTTTAAATTGCACGGAGAAGATATATCCAACTTTTAGGCAAATGCCAAGATTTTGTGGAGAAGCAAAGGAATGTGCTTCTGCTCCATCAGATTTGGTGCACCTGTCTATCTTTTTTGTCGAGAAACAAGCCGTGGTCCTCCTTCCACCTCATTTCCTAGACGTGGTAGGACAAAAACATACATAAAGAAAAATAAGAAGCTTTCAAGATTGGTCCTGGTCACTACTAATAAAGGAATTAAGTAGACAGAGGCGTATTGACCAAGAAGTCAACAACTAATGAAGAGAAGGGGAGGAGTAGTGCTTTTTTCCAGTCGCTGAAAGTTACTTCGCTTTTGTCTAATTTAGTGCTGAGGTTTGTTGGGGATTATTCAGTCTTGAAGAGGCAGGTAGGATCTGCCAAATACCTAGTCTTTGTAAATGCCGTATGACCATTTTTTTTTCTCTTAAATAAAACACAAAGCTAAGTGATACCTAATTTTCTCCCATTACTCTGGTTATTGTTGCTGGGAAAAAGACAATCCCTGAATAGGGTTACTAAATCTGCTTAGTAGAAGTAAGATCCCTTGGTGTTCTAATGTTCTTTATATTACCAATAATGCAAGAACTGAAATGAGAATCAACGAATATAGCTCAGTTTATTTTTAGTGCATAGTTTTGTGGGGTGATGAGGCCTTTATATGTAGGAATGTAATGATGCATTTAACTTATTGCCCCTTTCTTTCACCAAATTAAAGTATGCAAGATGAGTTTTATCATTAGTTAGAAGTTTCTCTTTCGAGTTGCAATAATTTAGTCGACATAATAAGTAATTAATCTTCTAAATAGAACGACAAGAACTAGTAAATTGTAGCTAATGCGTCTGCTGAATGGTGCGAGAATGGAAAAATTCCAAAACTCGCGTCATTTATGAGAAAGAACAAAGGTGAAATGAGATTAAAGTGACTTGTCAAGAAAATTCTGATGCCGACTATACCTTAGAAATGGAAGTGCACAAGACATGGAATAAAAGAAAGTGATTTGATGAAAAAGGCAAAAGAATTGCTGGCAAGGATCGTAATGATTTTGCAGCGGGCATATACCATGTGGATGCCCTTAAAGTAGTGAAGCATATAAACATTTCCCCAGTCGAATAGAGCTGGAAATTTCTTAAATTGTCTGAGACAAGAAATCTCATCGCCACTTCATGTCCTCGCTGATGTTGGGTGTTTGATTAGGTGCAAAGACTACCAATTACAATCAATGCTTCACCCAAATAGATATATTTGATGATATGAGAATTTGACTTTTGAACTCCGTTAACTCTGTGTTGTTAAAAACATTCGAAGATGAAAATCGTCGAATGGATGCGAAACCAAAGGGCCATCAGCCTGTCATGGAAGCCCATTAAGAGCTTGGTCTGTTTAAGGGACAACTGTGGGTTGATGAAGATAACTTTGTGATTGTGTTCCAGGGTTCACCTCAACCTTAAAGCAAGCCCAACTCGACATCCTTAGAGATTGGAACAAGAGGTGATAGTTACATCTGAAGCCCTATTTATTTCTGAGGCAGTCTTAAGGTTTGCCACCTTGGAGTCCTCATCAAAGGCCTCAAACTTGGATTCTACTTGTAAGCTCTTGCTCTCTAATGTATTCTAATCTCCGAGTTTCGTTGATCAGTCCAGTACAAGGAGCTTAAACTGACTTAAAACTCCAAAAAAGAGGACAAAGATGAATATGTAGCTCGAGATTAGATAATGCTGTCCAGATGTAGAGCTTAAAAATGAAACTTTCCTTCTAGATGCTTAAATTTTACATTCGAATATTCGTTAACAGCTACACTAGAACGAAAACAGAGTGAAAAGTTGAGTTTGCCAACCGGCTCTAAGGACTATATGTTCCTATACCACCCAAGGTTAGACGCTAATGTTCAAAGTATTGTCGTTAATCCTTGTTGCAGTGTCTGAATATTTGGGACCCCTAGGACCAGGCCATCAATATCTACTGGCAAAAGAAGCTTTTGCCACAAACACCCTGTAGAGAGGAGTTCTTGCGGCTGAACTATCATCAAAATGTCATTGTTTCTGCGGAGCACTCCTATTACAGTTACAAAGCTGCCTTCTTGTACATAACTGCCAATATCAATTGACACCTAGATTATAAAATCATGTAAAGCATGCAGATAATAAAAGAAAATGTTTACCCCTCTTCCAAGCGCAGTACACGGGCTTCGGTTGATAAATTCCTTTCTTGCAGCCATTTTCTGAGGTGAGGTGATAGAATTCTGCATTGCCTTGTGGTGGAGACAAGATTTGTCTCAACAATCAAGGGAACAACTTTACAACCGGAACCAGCTTTTACAGTCGCTCTGATACCAGACTTTTGATCAGTTATGAAGAAGTCTGTGGAGAACCTCTGTTGGGTAGAAATCCAATCACATTGGGCTAGAAGAACTTGAAAATTCAAACAAGCTCTTTAGAGGCAATAAGCCAATAATACTTTTTTTTTTCAGAAAACATGTATGATGAACTTATTGCAAAGTCTTTTTCATAAAAATCAACCTTCCTTGTATAACTAAACTATGCACCAGTAAGTAACACTCACTGTATAATGAACTTATTACCGAAAAATATTACAATAATCGCAGTCCCAGTAAAAGTATTGAAAGGGAGAAAGAAGTATCAACAGGTAAGTTTCATTAGTGCAAAATGAATTTGTTCTATATTTGGAACTTTGACTGGCGTACTATGATTCACTCCAGGTAAATATCATGTGGAATGGCATCTTCATAGGGAGACTATCGGAAAAAAAACACTGGCAGAGTAAAGCACATAACAAGCAGGTATCAGGTACCCGCCTGAATTCAAGTCTCTACTGCATACCTATTTATTGATTAAGTTTCTTGAACAGATTACTTGAAGATCATAGTTATATTTAGAAAGATAAATATCCTTGCCTCACAGAACGTTAAATTCCATCTGAACCATGACGTTGGAGAATCACTTGGCGTCAGTCCAAATCTTCCATATTCATACAAAAGAGTTGATGCATAGACGCAACTAGAGGCCCTTTCATATGAAGATTCCAAAGAAGTACTCCCACAGGATGCAAGCTAAAATGAAGAGAGCAATATATGTAATTGATCTTCTGCTCAGCAGAATTTACTAGTCAACCAACTATCTGATAAAGGCTATTGAACAATGAACTAAGCAGGAGTTTTTAAAAATATCTATATTGTTAAAAATGTGAAACTTGTTCAGAGAGCCTCTAATGATATTGTTAAATATTGAAAGCACTGTTTTCCATATAAGCAAGCCTAAAAAACTCTCTGCAACAAAACTATGTTTTCCCAAATCAAAACTGTTAAGATGGACTTTCGATCAAACACTCGCACTTTTTCCCAAAAGTACCTAGCAGCTTGTCACCTTAACCAATTGCACAATTTCTAGGGAAGTGTTGAATGATAAAAAGACTAACCTTGGCTCCAAATCCTTCAATACAGTGTCTAGAATACTAAGCTTCTCAAGAAATAATTCAAATACCATTTTAAAATGCCGCCAAAACTTGGGTTGAAGTACAAGGCACAAAAACTAATTCAAGTACAATTCTAGTACACCCCCTTGTCTTAAGCTAAAGCAAGAAGCGCAAATTTTGGTTCAAACACCATTCTAACATGCACACAAATACAACAAAACACATATCTATCGCAAACAAAGGAGGCATGCCGAGACCTTGAAACCTGTCACTCATAACAGCTCTGATTGCATGTCAAAGAAATCAACCAACCCAAATATTCTAATTGTAGAATGAGGCTAAAGAATGGATCATATATTACCCTAACACCAACAACTCACAAAGTTGGACATGACAAGTTATCAAGCGAGCACAAATGAATAAAAACCTCCATCATCAACATGAAACCGAAACTTTAGACAACAGCATGGGAATGTTTTACTTAATCAGGAAATGTTCATCCAGTTTGTTGCCTGGTAACTGCAGAAAAACAGAAGCAAGGAAGCTATACATAAGCCAACCGACATCCTTCATTGCTATCATTTCAGATTTAGCCTGAGGTCACCATCACTGTTAAGTCTTTAATTGACCAATACTTCTTCTATAATCCCTCGTTCTAGCAACATTACATTCTTACGGACACAAAAGCCAACGATGCCCACAAGTCGTTAATCAACCGATCTATAGGAATATAAATCCTTAATTATCTGTGTTAAAACCCACATTTATCTTGACAAGCACCATAGTATTTATTTATGTCTTTTGGCTGTCTAAATTTACACTGCTAGCAACTCATTCAACAGAAATCCTCTTGAAGCTTAGATTCTGCAAGTCAAATTTGCTATCTTTATTTCAGTCTCTGCATAGTAAGAAACATAAATTACAGTATCTCTGTTTGATACATTATCATCCATTATTCTAATCAACACCCAAACATGGACCTTTATGCCACAATAAGCTATAAATAAACCCTAAAGGTGCAATAAACCAAGAAACAAAAAGAGGGAAGATAGTGTAATACCCCAGTGATCTTAACAAGCTGACCTTCACGAGCAGCACCGAGGTCAGAGTCGGGAAAGGAGCGTAGAAAGCAAATGACAGCAGCTTTATGCCTCCAATTGTATGTATTCCAAGCAATGAAAGTAATGACAAAAGCAGATAGGAAGAGGAAAGAAAGAAAGAAAGAAACGTTGTGGACCACCACGAGTATGAAAACTGAGACAGAGAGACCAATGAAGAAGAGAGGGACTATAATGTAGATAGCTATACTTGGTAATGGATTCCAATTACTTCGCTTGTTCTGCTCTCTCACTACTTCACTCGACAGGTCGTTCATTACTTACCTTTATCTTCTCTTCTCTTTGTGTGTTCTCTCAGCTGAGTTTTATTGATTTAGTAAATTATTAATTAGCCAAAGCACCAAAAAAGAAAAAAAAAGTTACTTAAAAAGGTAAAAGAAAAAAGAAAAAGAAAGGGAAGTTGTGGGAGGTTGCTCTGAGAGACGACGCCTCGTTTCTGACAACATTGTCCGAGGAAGGCGACGCGCTCGTGAAGAATCAAGAATGTAACGGAAAGAGGTGGGACCTTCTCTTGACCCAGACATCAAAAGATGTAGGATTGGACTGTGGTTAGTAGGACCCATCAGCCACTAGAAAGGAAGCTCTGCCGTCGGATACATCGTTTCCTCGGAGATAGTCGGTCAGAAATGCTTTATTGCATTTGAACAAGAGATTCCGTTGGTCTGAGAATGTGAAAGGGTCAGTTGACAATGAAAATCGGCAGCTTAATGAGTGAGATATGTATCTCACTCTTTCGTCATCAGTAATGCTTCTATCACCTCAGTATGAACTCTTGACATTTTTGGTAGTTTTAACTACAGAGCATGAAAAAAGATATCAACTACACAAAATCTATATAAGTTCAGGTATATTTGCATATACCCAGATGAGTTTTTTGTTCAATGGAATCATTTCTGTCAAAGTTGTAATTGATTACGTTTGTTTTATATAATCATTTCTGTCAAATTGTGATTGACTATTTTTGTTTTATAGCAATTAGTTCTATATAATTAGTCCCGTATTAGATTTTTCCTAATGGCTAAAACTTCAAATCTGGACTGGTTTTGATCAAGTTTACCAGTTGAACTGAACATCTCATGGAAACAAAATACACAAGCATTGCAGAAAAAACTAAACCTCTAAGTTCTTCCCGATAAGAGTACAAACTTTGTGATGGATGATATTGCAGCATTTCTTTTCTCCTGTGTACATATGTTTGTAGCACTTGCGATGTTCTTTCTACTTGATCTAATCAGTAGTGCCATTAAGTCGTCTGTTTTAGTTTTCTTTTCCTTACTGATGTTACCAAACTCTGCTTCTCAAACTGGTCGAGATTGCAATTTGCAAAGATGTGAAGAAGTAAAACCAGAATTTCTAAAACCAGAATTTCCAGGATTAGCAACTGCAACAAGAGGACAGATTACTGAAGTTTTCCATTAATGCAGTGTAGTTCCTTCCCCCATTGATTCATTTCATTGATTTCTTTTGTTGTGCTCTTTTTTGGCTCGTAAAGATGCAAGAAAATTATTCTCAAACCTCCAGCTAGCTAGCTTCCATGATCAGTTGGATGTGCTTATTTGATCAGGCCCAGAATTCCCACCACCTGCAACCACTGCCTGATTGATTGAACAGTTCAACAGAATCTAAACCCTCCCAATTTTCTTTCGATGTCAAAGATTCAGTAGGTTCCACCATGTTCATCAAGTTGGGTTCTTCTTCAATCCCAAAATATTCAGCCTTTATACTACTATCTTCATCTGACAGAATTCCTAGTCCATGTTCTGATCTGTCAAATGATGACAAGCTAGGCTTCATTTCTGTTTCACACTTGTTGCTGTCTCCATTGTCTGATTCACCTTCACTGCTGTTCATTCCTGTATCCTGCACCCAACTTTTTCCTTCCTCTCCGGTCTTTTTGGTCAAACCATTCAGCTCCTGCAACTATTCATTTGAAAACAATCTCCAGTCAGCTTAACATTAGAGGACGAAATAGCAATCCGTATACAACAACAACGACGTCTTAGTAGTAATATCTGACTATTCTACACAATCAGATATATACCTGAATTATCAAAGCTTGCTTCTCCTTCTTCAGGGCCTCAAACCTTGAAGCCAAGCTATTGTAATTGGCGTTCAATATGCTGTAATCTCTTTCAAGCTGTTTTGACTTCCATCTAGCTCTCTTATTCTGGAACCATATAGCAACCTGTCGTGGCTGCAACCCAAGTTCTTTAGCCAGCTCCAGCTTCTTCCTAGGCTCGAGTCTTGATTCAGATTCGAACATGGTTTCCAACAATTTAATCTGCTCATCACTGAACCTCCTTTTGTTTTTGATCTTCTTCTTTCTCGTGGTTGATATTGTGTTCCTGCAACTTAATGGCTCCCCTACATGTGGAGAATATTTTCCTTCACCGAACATCTTTGGATTTGCAAGTCTTGCAGGACTCGACTTCAAATCCTTAAATTACGCTCTACTCGAGGTGGTCGTGACTGGTGAATATTTTGGAGTGTGTGTGTGCTTGGGATCAACAGATGATGCTTCTATTCTATATAATAAGCTATTGATTTTCATAGGAGTATTCTGGCTTTCCGGGTCTAGCATATATTGTATTTGGAACTAACAGGCTCTGGTAGGGTACGGTTCGTTTGCTTGTGTGACTTTGTGTGACAATTGTCCATTATCTGACAGATCTTTTACTGTAGTCTCGATCTCATCCTCTGTAACCATGTTAAGGATAAGCTCCAGCCTCGAAAGAAACCTCCAAGCCAATTAAAGCCGGCTTCATTATGCTCTTCCACGGCTTTACAATTCCTTTTATCGTCTTATAATTATTTTTAATTTCTACCATTAATTTTGCTCATTAAACACGACCATTCAGATCATACATAAAATTAATAAACATAAATTTATCGTAAATGAGTGATTATTTAATTTTATAATTTTGTATTCATAATGTAATCATTTAATTTATAATTTCTTTATTCCTAATTATATCTCTGCGATAGAGATAATGAAAGTTCCCTCTCATAAACATTTCTTAAGTAGTATCAACCACTGGAACAATAGAAAAAACAACTTTTTATAATATTTGAATAACACTGATAATGGGATGCTTCTTATGAAAGACAATCTACACAGTATTTCTTCATCCTTCATCGTCCATATCTTACCGGATAGCACACTCTTCTTGTGCTAGCTTGAGATTATCCAGGTTCATCGCTAGATGTGTTGTCTTTGTTAGATTGATATCCTCGTTCTTTTTAAAGAGAAGATGGATAAAGAATTCAACATTTTTCCATAGAAGCTTAGGATGAGAAAACTATGTATGAAATTCAAGACAGTAATTCAACAACTGATCTCTTACGACTTCATATGGTGGAGGAACCAGTGTAAGCTCAAACACAATTTTGATTTCTGTGTGTGGACTGAAATAAACTCGATACCTGAAGCCTGTGGGTAGGATCTGTAAAGGTCAGGCTTTACTGTAAACATCCATCCCAATTAGAATGTCTGGGCCAGGTAGATGACTTTCATGGTTTTTCTCTAAATTCCTTTTCTCCTGAAAGCTTAATTCTGGAATAATGTAGCCTATTTGTCATACATATAGACAAATATGATTTACACTTGCTTCCTCGTGAGGATCTTGCGTATCAGAACGTTCTAGACAGTCGGGAACTATAGAACAGATCCTGCTTAAGATCACAGTTTAACAGGGAAAGATTGGTCAGTTTAGGGTTTCTAAGAGACAAGCCTTGAGTTTTGGTGCCCGCAGAGAGAAAGGGCTAGTGTACTTAGCCAGCATACGTGAAACTTAAACTACAATTGACCTTTGTTAGTCTTTGGTTTTCGATGAGATCTGTTTAACTGGTACGTCATGTACCTCTGATTTTTTGTGTCTTTTTCCCTGTGTGCCCCTTGGAGTCTTGGATACATATTTGACATAATAAATCGGAGGGTCTTTGCCTTCTGTATGAGACAAAACAGGTTGTAGCATCAAAACTAGGCCAGAAGTGTTTGAAGGGACTCGTAGTATTCTTACTATTCTCTATACCAATCGCCCAAAAGTAAAAGAAATCATCCAGAGTTCTCGTCTTGAATAGTGTGGTTTACAAGCTACTTCTGCAGAGCAGTATTTAAAATTGGAGATCCCAAAGGAGCTTATCTTTCTTTGGAGAGAGCAAAACCATACTCATCTACATGATGAAGCGGTTTGACTTGTTATCACCTGACCTGGAATAGACGGATCCATCTCTCATCGATCCATCTCTAAGTGTCTGAAGAATTGGAGGAGTGGTCGTGTGAAATGAGTGTCTGTGATGAGTATGGAACACTTTCTGGTAGTTTGTGATCCTAATAATAATAATTAATTTATTAAATAGTTTGTGTATATTGATGAATATGAATGAATGACATCGTACATTTGACATTTGATTATATATGCAATAAATTAATTTTTTGCTTTTGATTAATACTTTTTATAGTTTAGATTAGCATTAAAATTTTAAGTAAAATTATGAATTTAAAAATATATTTTATTTATTGTTAAATTATAATTAAAATATATGTAAAATTATATACCTAATAATTATTATTCTAATAATCTTAATTAAATTAAATTAAATTATAATATCACTAATTTAAATTATAATATCATATGACATTGAACATATATAGTGATCATACTATACTTTGTTTGCAATTAAATATTAGTGTCCCTCCTCATTATCACCAACTCCTTGCTATTCTTGTCCAGAAGCGCTTAGTGTCGGCTGCCATGAATCACGCTGTTTCTCTATTGGTTTTCACTAATTTTTATTACATAAAGACATTAATGTTTAATCTAAGGAGATTTCATTTCTTCTCCATAGCATGTAGGAAAGGGTAACTGGGCCAACGCACGGAGGATGAGAAGCCAGGACCATCGCAATTGTCTGGTTCGAGTCACATGCAAGTCGACTTGAGCCCTATGAATCGACATGGGTCGAGTCACCGTCGCTAGGGAGAGTCTGAACATGCCCGGCTTTTGGTTCCATATCAAATTAAACGAAGAAATAAAGGGAATTGCATATAATATTTGAAGCCAATAAGAGTCGTTGGATAGGACGACGTAGCTTTCAGCTGTCAGTTATCACGCAATAAAGAGGAATACATCTAATTTCGTCGCCTTATTATTCTTCGGTTGGGTGTATTACGTGGCACATGAGCACGTGTCGCAGAGCCTATGGTTCAACGTAGCAAGGCTCGTTAAGATAGATAGTACACGTGCCTGTTGTTGCTTCTTAAGAGTGGTCTGGGGTGGTGGGGGACATGGACATGTATTTGAATGAAGAGGTCTTTGTCGTATTGTAGCCACGTGGTACGACAGTCCCTTTGTCCCGTAATAGTCGCTTCACTTGCCAGGAATCCCATCACCTTCAGGACGCAGGGAAGTTTATAAGCTAAACATTCTTAACTATAAACTTGAATTCATGAGAAATCCCCGTCAGATCAGACTGAGCCTCTTATGGCGGTTTTAAGGTAGGGGATGGGAAGAAGATAAGCTTGGTCTTTGTGTTACATAAGTAAATGGAGGATGGAGACAACGGACAACACGAAAGTGACCGCAGTTTTTATTTGTATTCGGCGAGTGGTTATCATTACAAGCATAGCATTTCTTGCGTCTGAGTTAAGTCTGGAGAAATGGACCAATCTAAAATGATATGGTGGCTCATGAACTGTCTCAAATGGAGCTGAAGTGAGCTTGTTTTCGAGCACAGTTGAACTGACAAGTGGGCGGCGCTCAAATGTCACATTAGCTTACTACTAGATATGAACAGCACAATCTTTTGATGTGATGTAATGATTGGGATTATAATTAGATATGAACAGCATAGTTGAGAGCAAGAAAACGTCATGCTGAGGAATTAATAATAGAACTTAATTCTAACCTAATAAACTCGCAAACTATTTACTGTAAATTTGATACTAAAAGTGTATGTAAATTTAGTTATCTGCATTTAATTCCTTAGTAAGAACGTAAAGACAATTACTGAACTTAGTAGTATCATCTAGCTCTTTTTAATGTAATTAGGAGAAGATACTGAGTTGCAGTCATATTTGAAGATGCTCTTTCCGAAGCTCATGATTTGAGGAACAACTTGCTACAAATGATAATTGGAATCTTAATGATGATTATTATAATTAGAATAAAAGGCATGTGGCTCTTCGGTGTTTTGAAGGGTTCTATTTTTTTAATTTTTTAAATTGTTGATTTTTTTTTTGTAAATTTGACTTTTATATGAAATTTGCATTTAAAAAACTATTCAAACATAAAATACTTAAAAGTTATTGATATAATTATCTAACCCAATGTTTTAAAAACTGGACCGAATATCCAACTGATTAAAAAAAGATTTAAGATTTAAAGATTCAACCGGTATTAAACCGTTATAAAACTATTATATAATAAATAAGAAGTAAAAATTATAATTTATAAGAGTAAGTAAAAATAGAGTATTTTATTGAAATAAAAAATATACCGTTATCTATTATTATATAATAAAATAATAGTAAATCAAATATAATAAATCAAACTAAATTTGAGTCTAATATAAAACTTAAAATAACAACAAAAATTAAAATTATATTTATGAAAGAGGTTGCGTCTGATCATCGTTAAAATAAATTACTAATTAATTTATTTGAGGAGCGTTATATGTAAAGAATTGGTTAAAGGCTTGCGCACATCACAAACAACCAGCATATTATCAAAAGCCGATATAAATGAAGCTGATCAGAAATTGCCCTAGAAAAAGTGATTTAACTCTTTTCTTTTCAATTGGAGCATACACACCAAACATATCAATATTTGCACAAAAATGTCAAATTACTTTTCGATATGCAATTTTATATATCAACATATCTCTCTTGCATATATTATGTCTTTGATTGATGTAATCAATGATTTCAAGCCATTCATTCTAGGGGCATACTAGGTTACAATATCCGTAACCATATGCTTGAAGCGAAGCTATATTAAAAGAACAGGTGTTTCTATAGTTTTAGGTTATTGCTTGAATAATTTGTAGCAAACAGAAAGTCATTATTTCCTTGGGATTTATCAAACGTGCAACAACAAAAATTTTGGGATGCCAAGTGAACTCATAACCAACCATTCACAATTACTTGAATTTGCATATCATCCCCAAGGTACTTTCAACTTATTTCCTGTATAATAGGTGTTGTTACTGTCCGATTTCAAATCAAACAAATACAATCCACCATTCTCTGTCAAAGCCAGACTCTCTTTAGGTAAATGAGGACTCCAATAAGCACTCAAAATTGGACAGTTCTTAAAACTCTTGCAACCCATATACCCCAACATAGCCACTTCATCAATTGCACTAACTTTAACACAAAACCAATGCACATAATATAGGGTATAAACCAACAATTACCCAATGCAACCCAAATCCTCAACTGGGTTGATAAAGATTCTGACAATCCTTTCACTCAAAACTCTTTTTGGCTGTAAAACTACCACCATCATGATCCCTGATAGCTCAAGTTCTTATTTTAATCTAAAACCACTAAGAGCTCAACTTGGTCATTGTTGCTTCTAGTTAGAAAGAACACAATAACAAAATTTCCATTTGGGTGAAGGAGTTGCAGGCGATTGTGGTAAAATATCAAAGCTACTTCGTTGAGTTGTTGGGGTCCAAGAAATGAATCATTTAAAAAGGAAACAGAGGGGGAACGGGTAGAAAGTAATCGAGAGAGAGAAAAGTGGGGAGGAAGATTGAGGAGAAGGTGCAGTTAAAAATGAAAATTGCGGAGAGAGAGGCAGAAAGCCAAAAAATTAGGAGAGAGAGGAAGAAAGGCATAACACACTCCGATTCAAGGTTTTACGATTTAGGGTTTTAATCGGCTGGTTTTTACTCTCATTGGTTAAAACTGAAAATTAAATCAGAAACTAGTTCAATTTGCGTATAATCCGATCAAACCGACCAATCTAATCTAGTTTTTATATTATTGATCTAACCCACATTTTAAATTTGACTTTAATAATTTTAACTCAACTCGAACACGACATTAAATTTTACAGTTTTTAATAATTTATGTTTAGTTAAATTATTTGAATTAAGTTTTCATGTTGATATTTTTTATTAGTTTATATACACTTTTATGTAACACATTTTATTATTAATCTTTTAAAGATTGTTTTTCCGGAAAAATTTTCAAAAGAAATTGAAAATTATATAATTTTCAAAATTAAAAAATTTCTTTAAAACGAGTTAAATGATGGAAAAGTCCTTAATGTAGCTGCTGACTGCTGTTGTCATTGGCAATACTCAAATAGTGTTACAGGCTGTTGCATCCTGGGCTTCTTGAAGTTCGTGGATTCCGGGTCCTTTGTAGGACCTTGACAAAGAACACAATAGACCCAAGAAAATCGTCAATTCAGTACAAGGGCCGACATTGAAGTAAAGAGTTGAAAGGGCTTCCTTTTCAAGGGTCAGAGGTCCAGATGTTGAGTTGAACACTTGAAGTTGAGACTCCTGTCATTCTTGTTTCTTAAGAACAGTTTCACAGTGAACTTCGGATCCGTATCATAACTTTGTAATTTCAAACTTAGCCAATTAATCAGGAACAAGATATATGATTGGAATTTAACTTGGAAGTGACAGTTCTTTTTGAAAATTAATTGATATCATAACGTTAAAGTCGTTCCATATGCCCTTTTTGACCTCACATCAACTAGGGTGACCATGAGGCAACTGTTTGAAGCACGAAGCTAGCTAGCTATGGAAGTAACACGGAATGAATAGCATATAGATAGGAGCAGCTACCGAACAGTAAGTAAAGGGATGACCTGGAATCTCTGTACATGCAAAAGCATAATCAAACAAAGAGGCCTTACTGTACTTTGACTATGCTTTTCTTCACTAATTAGAATGGCTGCAACCTAACCTATGGTGATTTTAGGTGCTAAAAAAGTCTTCCCCTCCAGTACAGGTAGTTTGTTAATCATATCCGATTAAATTAAACCCATCGTGGGGGAGTGTGTGCATTGACTGCTGCCAGCCCTTAAAAGATTTTGTAAGCTTGTTTTGGCTTTACAGAGAAACGAGTATCACTCATCGTTCTCGATGTAGGCACCAAATTGACTTGAACAAAAAAGCTACCCCACGAAAGTTTTTCTTTTCCTCCATTTCAACTACTCCTCCATTGGAGCCACCTCTGAGTGAGACACGAGCGCAGAGAAAAAGAAAGATGGCACGTGACCATGCATTTTGAGGAGAGTGAAACATACATACCCATGTAAGTAAACACTGTCCTGACTATTCCTAAACTATATATATACATATAAAAAATGTTGATGAGTTGTAGATGATCGAAAAGTTTTTGTTGGGTTGTGTTAATAACACTCAAAATTATTATAGTATAGAATACAGAAATGTAAAAGGAGTCGACAATCTGGGAAAGAGATGCAGGATTTGACATTTACGTGTTGTTTCTTTCCCACTTTTTTCTCTCTCACTCCGGTGGGCTTATATATATAGAAACACAATTTTCAAGACTGTAAAGCGTTGAAATCTGGAGCCAGTATCGTCCTCTCCGTTTGTCACTCTGATGTACAGTAAAGGGTGAGAGAGAGAGAGAGAGAGAGAGTGACAGATTGGTGTAAAGTTGATAAGTATGGCAGCACATTATACGGGCAACCCAACTTCACATGAAAACAAAACAAAAACCCTTTCGCTCTTCTATTTCGCAAGAATGGAACCTCCAGTACTGCTCTCCATTTCAATTCTTAACATTCCTATAAATCTTTTCACTTACTTTAGGACTCACCACCCCATAACTCATTCACCATTATTAAGTTTAATTGAATGATCAAAGTAGTAGCAACGGCCCCTCATTAATCCTCGGAGATTAGTGTCCTGACTAGAAAAAAACAAATGACAGCATTTCTCTGTTGGAAATTCCGCATAGTAAGCAACTTGACTTAAGGGATGAAAGGGTCCACCACATTCCCTCCATTGTTGATTCCATTTTGCGATTGAACCTTAAACACCTTAGAAGAAAGCATGTGTTCATATCTCCTGTCATCATGCTGTCCAAGGTAATGGCCCTGTTTGGCAATCAGCTGATTGAATTAGCTGTTAGCTGATTCTATCAGCTGTTAGTTGATAGCTGATTATATCAGCTGATTTGACCAGCGAATAATATCAGCTGTTTATTAAAGATGTTTGGTAAAATTAGCTGTTTAGTATTAGCTGTTTATGTGTAAAATGACT
>JAOQMM010000004.1:3167385-3179091 GCA_027563515.1 Erythroxylum platyclados
TTAATAATTATTTAATAAATATACTTTAAATTTAAATACATCAAATAAATAATTATAGTTATTAATAATTTTTATAAATAATTTTACTTATTAACTTATTTAATTTTAATAAAACACAGTAATTTTTACTAATAGTTATTTATAAATATTATATAAGCAGTTAAAATAAAAAACTACTCAATTTATTTTAAATTTTATTTAGTATTTAATTATAAATTTCATTAATAATATTAAATTGTAATTGATGTTTTATTTTGTAAATTTAATATAAACTCTGATTCATTATTAATGCAATTTATTTATTTATTAAAAATATAATTATATTAAAATTAACAATCAAATATATTTTTATTTTTATTAAAAAACATATATAAAAAACATTACAATAAAATACAAAAGTAAAACTAAATGGCTGCTTTGTGACAAACATAAAAGCAGGGGCTCCAGTGAAAACTAATCAAAAGCAAATGACGAAATTAGGCCGCTTTTATTTTCATTATCACAAAAGATTTTGAAGATATGGATTAATTTAAGCTAAATCAACCGGTCCATGCCCCAAAAAGAAAAACGAAAAAAAAAGGTAGATATAAGAGAATCTAAATGACATTATAGTCCCACCAAATTTGACATCTTTTGATTTAAATCGGATATCTCCATACCACATTCAAGTCAATCTCATCGTGGACCCCAATAGATAGGGATACTTTTGTCATTCTCTGCCCGATTTTTATTCTTCTTCGGTATGACTACGAGCATGCTATGGGCAGATATACATTAGCAGTTACCTACTCCACTAGATCCATCTGCCGTGCGATTTCAGCGTTAGGCTCCCTTCAATTGCATCCAAGGGCTGCAAAAGAACCGCACTCGCGCGAGAAACAGAAACAGACATTAGTTGAAGAGAGAGATTTTGATTGATGTCTACGTGGACAAGTTGCAGACGTGCTATTGGCTGTCCCTTACGATTACTGACACCTAATTGTCGGCTATGCTGATGATTCACAGTCCCACTCCCATCCACTTGTCCTCCTGTTCTCAACTCTCCTTCCACGTGGCTTACCCCTCAAAAACGCTTGCATTTACTAACCTGCCACTCATAAGAATCGTACTACGTAGCTACAAGTCCGTTAACAACAGGGGATTTCCTATCACAAATCATCTTTCGCAGCATCAAACTTGACAATAGGCGGGACCACCAAATCCAACGTCTGGAAACACAAACGCCAAGTTGCGAAATTGATACTGTTCGCAGGTAATAAAAACCCACTGACTCTGTCCTACCAGCGGTACTCTTCTCCGTTGATGATTCTATATAAATCTTGGTCTTTCTGTTTCATGCCTTGTAAGTGTTATTTTTTGGTGTTCCTACATCAGATATGACCGACGTCCCAAGATCGCGTAGATACTCTACTCCTGGCCTCTTCAAACAAGCATTATAGTATTCCCCTGGCAGTTTTACTTTGTTTTCTAGTCTCAGATTTAGTTAGGTTTTGTCTTCTGTTTTTTTTTTTTTTTAATCTGCAGAAGTTAATAGGTTAGAATTGTTATTATTATGGGTAGCGGCGAGAAGAGTTTGAGAAACTTTCCCTTACACCTACCCCATCATCATCATCATACCAATAGTCATGGAAGCAATAAGAAGCGAGAGAGAGATGTGCCAAAAGGGTGTTTGGCAATTAAGGTTGGTCAAGGAGAGGAGCAACAGAGATTTATAGTGCCTGTCATATACTTCAATCACCCACTGTTCATGCAGTTACTCAAAGAAGCTGAAGAAGAGTATGGGTTTGATCAGAAGGGTACAATCACTATCCCTTGCCATGTGGAGCAGTTTAGGTACGTTCAAGGCATGATTGATCGAGAAAGGTCGCTACATCAGCATCATCATAATGTTTTGTGTTTTAGGGTTTGAGGTTATGTTAACTGTGGAGCCAAACAGTGCTCGATATTAGGATTATTTTGATGGATCTTTTATGGATGTGTAAATTCTGGGTCAGTTTTCTTTCTTTTTACCCCTTTTCTTTATGTTGAAGCTGATGATCAATATTATGCGATAATGACAACAAAAGAACACAAAAGTTCTTGCCTTTGAATTCTGAGTTTTGTTTTCCGTTATGTTCTTTCCATGCTGGACTAGAAAAGATAGATCAAATAATTTTTCTTTTCTTTTTTCCTTTTTTGCTTTTGTTTTCTCCATTTTTGAAGATGATTTCTTTAATGGTGGTGATGGCATCATTAGAGCAACACTGAGAAGGAAAGAATAGACCAAACGCCAACCATAAGTGCTAGTTGCTTTTTTAATCATTAAATAAATTTCTTAGGTCAATGGCAGTATATGCAGAGTTTTAATATACAAAATCACGATGCAGCTCGCACTCACCATGAATCAGACCAGTTCTTGTTCACATTTATATGGGACTAATCTCCTTTCCTAATCTTACCAAGCCATGTTGTAGCCTGTTTAAAGCTGTGAAATCACCAGTCTAGTAGATAGAGTTCATGGACACTGATTGGTAACTAATCTGTAGTAGGATAAGAAGGAAATGGAGATAACGAACAGATGAGAGATAATTCTTACGAGTCATAACTCACTAGAGTCAGAATTGGAAAACTATTAACTGTAAAGCATATCCGTGGATTAGCTAGTTGGACAACATTGAATTGGGTACGTAACTAAATGGTCAAAGAATCAAAGATAGGCAAAGGGCTTGGTGGTCTGATCTCCTCGTTTTGGTCTGGTAGGAGACTGACATCAAATATAAAACCATGATAAAAAAAATTATATATATATATATCTGATGCGAAAGATATATATATATATATATATAAAGAGTGTCTTCTTAATTGAGGCTAATGAGGTTCAGGAATAGCTACTGTGAAAGGCCAGGGAAAGAAAGGCCAGGGAAAGACAATGTTGTGGGCCTTTCTGGTGGGATGTGACTGGTCCCAGAGCAGTTGATGCCAATCCTAATGTGTGTATTATTCAATAGCTTTGATTATTTTGCTTAAAACGATTAAGTAGTTGTGATAAGGATTTGTTTGTCATTAGTTGTGATAATGATGTCACATCACTACCGATACCGATAACGATTGATTTGTTTGTCATTAGTTGTGATAATGGTGCTCAGTACTCTCTTTTTGCAGAATGTTTCGTTACTTTATATGGTGCTCAGTACTCTCTTTAGTTAGGTGTAATCTTATGGAAGTAATCACCAAAGAATCATTTGTGTACATTTATATGTCCCATCTCTAAAAAAAAAAAAAGAAAGATTGAACCTTTTAAAATCTAGAGGAGGAATCCATAGCGTGCTGAATATGAGCGACGCTCGGTCACAGCATCTAAAAGTGCTTCGAATCCAATCAAACTGAGCTTCCTATCAGAATCTCTGATCCAACTGGTGAATGCAGAAGGTGTATGGTTCATTTGCAGCTCCTGCAGTAACGGGATGGGCAGAAAAATAAAAGATCCGCAAGCGCTAAAAAGCTTATCTATCGTAGTAGTATACGTACCTGCGCCAACTGATGAGTTGAGATGACTACGTTACCATTGCCCTCAAAATGTTCAAAGGCATTCGAAAGAATGGTTTTCCAGTCCGCACGAGCCTCTAATGTATGTGGACTGATTGCGGCTGCGCAAAATTCTTCAAAACACATCCTGCTGCCAGCAAGGGGTGCCATCTGCGAGCAAGGGTTTCAGGTCATCAAGAAGATCCATCAGGCCTTTAAACGCTTTCAGCATACTTACCTCGTCAGGCATTTTATTAACTCCCGACTTCACCATTGCATCAGTTGCATTATTCAGTAGCGCCTGAAATTCAACATAATTAGCATCTCAATCACAAACAATCCAAAACAAGCTTGTGGAATACTGCTAATTACCCTAGTGAAATTTTCAAGTGAAACACCATTTTCTTTAGGCTCCAACAACTCATATTGAGCTCTTAAATATGCAAGCTCATCCTCCGGCAAGGCTTTTGAAAGAGACTAACAGGAAGAGAGAGGAGAGAAACCAAAAATCAAAGCAAAGTAAGCTCCAAGGAAATCAATAATAAAAGAGTCAGTATTAGAGAAGAACATACATACCATTAGTGCAGCCTGTTTGAAAGGTGTAGCATGTAGGTACACACTGATACGCTTATAAATCCATAGGTCCAATGGTAAAGAATGACAGCTATTCCGCAACCATGGGTGAGCTTCAACCATGTCAGTTTAGTTAGTTTAAATAGATAGAGTAATGGAAGATGAACGTACCAATATACATATTTTACTTACTAAGAGCTTGGACGGCCGTCATTCTTTTCTTTCCATCCTTATTCAGGAGCCTCATGACAAAGTCTTTTGCATCTGGAGAGATAGAACCCCACTGTGACTCATCAAACTCTGGATCAGCATACACCACTTCATCAAGAAATTCTGAGTCATTTTTTCCCTTGAAAGGTCGGCTTCCACTTAGTAGTTCAAAGGTAATAACGCCAATGCTCCATAAGTCTGCCTGCAGGCTGTAACATTCCCGATAGACTTCTGGTGCAGCATGGTATACACTTCCAATAGCCTCAGTAAGTCTTTCGTCTGCATGGATTTGTTAGTAAAAGGTAAGAAACTAATAGATACAGAACAATGTAAGATTTTTGTATCATTACCTGGCTTGAGAAAGTTTGAAAGGCCAAAGTCGATAAGCTTTATATCAGCATCTGGGTCATCAGAAGTTAAAAGGATATTCTGTCAACGGAAAAGAAGATAAATCAATATTATGCGTAGATCAGAAAGCAGTATTTAGCAGGAACAATTAATCATCAAGCTGTAGGCGGAAACCTCTGGCTTTAGGTCACGATGTATAATGCCTTGAAGATGACAAAACGCAACCACAGACAAAATTTGAACGACTAGAGCTTTTGTTTCTTGTTCGTTACATCGTTTTCTTCTGCACCATAGAAGAACCTTATGTAATCATTCATCTCGTCCAAGAAGCCTCGGGATATCTGATGTACATTAATAATGAATATCAGAAAATTCATCGCTTCTACCTTTTCACAATTTTCTCTGATAGCTCGCCACCGTCGCACTTTCTGAAATAAATACCGAAGGAAAATAAAATCAAAACAAAAAGCGTCCCAATTGTGCAACTACAATATTGAAAGCTGACGATTCCGATCAGTAGAACCTTTGGTGTGTAGGGGACAGTACAACAAAATTGTTTGCAAGTGACATTAAAAAGGAAACATGCCGAGTATCAACATATCAACTACCCAGACAAAAAGGTTGGGAAGAAGGTAAGAGAAGACATACTCCATCACAATGTAGACATAATCAGCATCCTCACAAGCTTCGTAAAACTTGACCACATTCTTATGCCCTGACAGAGCTCTCAATATGCTTACCTCCCTACGAACATCAGCATATGCTACGGATGTTGCCAACTGCAAAACCGATGAGGTAGCAACAATTTAATAGACTAGTCTGTAACCAAATGTCTAACAGACTAGACATTTAATAGACTCCTGAATTTCAATTGCAGGTGCTATTCCATCACAAAGATGAGGAGCTAAGAGAGACAAACCACTGAAGGAAAGGATTCTGTAGTAAGAAAAGTAAATTGGAAAAAAAAGATTACTTGGTGTAGTCAAAAGTCAGTAACTAAAATTGGCGGGAAGATGTTAGTTGGTGTGATCAAAAGTCAGTTACTAAAATTGGCGGGAAAGAAAACTAGTTAGTTATGCTGCTGTCAAGAACTTGATTCTTGGTTCTTGGGAGTGCCTTGTTTCAACGGTGACGATTGAGGATCACTGAGTTTTCGTCCAACTTTAAGCATTCTGCTTCCATCATTTTGTTTTATTAGCAAAGAACAAAACCCTAAAGTATGGGCATTTTGATTGTACCCTTGCTTTGGAAATCATCTTCACTGCGACAATCTGATCTCTGAGCTCACCTAACTTCACTTTTGCCGAGAAAGTATGGGCAAAACCCCCTTTCCCGAGCGTTTTTCTAAGCTCATACTTAGCTTCAAAGATCTGACTGTAACCGAAGTTCATGTCCGGCGGCAGTTGTTGCTCTGACTCCGGAATCGGCGGCTGTTGTTGCTCTGACTCAGGAATCGGTGGCAGCCGCCCCCTACCGTTTCCCAACCGATTTGCAAGGGCCTTGGCAATGTGCCGTGGTGGAGTCATCGACGGGATCGGTCGCTGGATGGTCCTCCTCGGCATGCACTCTCCCGCCGGCCATGGCGACACCTCTGCGCGTGGGCTGCGATATGGGGACCGAGGATGACTGTCCCTGACAGAAGGACCGGGGTCGTTGCACGACGATGACGGAAGCGGACTAGGCTTGTGGCTGCGGGGTGGAGACCGAGGAGGCAAGACGAATATGACTGATTTACCGCGTGCAGTGGACGTCGGAGGCGGATTAGGACTGTGGGTGGCAAGAGGAGAAATACTAGGCAGGCTCCCGACTGATGGAGTGGCATCTTGATACGACGTTGACGGAAGCGAACCAGGCCGGGATGTGAATCGGTGTGGGGGCCGAGGAGGAGCGTTCATCAATAACGGAATGGGGTCGTCACGCATTGACGGAAGTGGATTAGAGAAAGAGCGAGGGTATGAGGACGGAGGAGGACTATTCCCTAGTGACGGAACAGGGTCGTTACGCGGCACTGGAGGAACGGGGTCGTTGGGGGGCATTAGAGGAGGTGCTATGAGCAGGTCTCGTTCGACGAGAGGAAAAACGTGGGGGGGCTTGCAGAAACACTGTCCCATATCTGAAAAAAGATATTGCACCTCTGTATCTGATCAGCGACCAGTCAAAGATCACAACAGCAAAACTATAGAAAGAAAAGAATAGAAAGAAAGAAAGAATCGAGTCAGAGAGAGAGCAAGAGAGTTTCAGCAAGGCAGAGACAGAGAACAAAAGCAAGAGCGTCACACGTACATATAGGCTGGAGAAATTATAACAAGCAAAGCATCACACATCACACGATGCAATCTTGCACCGTTAGATTGCAGAATCAGCATGAAGAATTAAAAGCTCACTTGAATGCGTGGAAGCCTTCTTCAAGCTTTTTAATCAGAGGGTGGAAAGATCCAGGAGAATTTTCTACTTAACTGTAACATAAAATACCTGAGTGTAAATCAGTCGTCCCAAATCATTGGATATTTTGACACGTGGCTTGTTTCTGCTTAAGTTGATTATGACTTACCATGCAGTGTTTGCTGTAGACGAAGGGCCGGTGAAAGCAGCCAAGTCACCCAAGACCCGACTGTCAAATCGGGTCGCTACTCTTCTCAAGTCTTATTTTATGTGAAAATCGGCTCCTGAAGCAAGAAGCAAGAAGCAAGAAGCAAGAAACTTCTTCCTTATATATTACCCTAATTAGGTTTGTCTTTGATAACAGCGTAACTGTCATCAGACCAACTAACGTCTTCCCGCCAATACGTACTACGGATAGTACGAATTCCTGACTTCATTAAGCTAGGCATATAGTTTCTGAATCTCTGACCAGAACGTTGTTTTCTTGTTGTGTTCCGTGGCTTCCTGGACTACATAATTGCTTTTATATAAGATTCTTTAATGGTGCAGATATGAAGGAGATGCAAAGTGTACTAAGATGACATTATTTTTTTTCTTTTCTTTTCTTTCACATAATATCCTTTTAAGTTTTGAAGATGTAAAGGTCTTTCTAACTTTATATTTTGATAAAAAAGAATTAATTAAACAAAATAAAATTTATTTCAATTTTGTAATATTTAGTCGAATTTTAAAAAATGACAATAAAATATTTCAATATTCAATTTATTACAACAATTGTCAATCGTTAAATTTTTTATTAATTATGATAACTTGACAAGCCATATCAGATAAATTTTTTTGCTACTTGTGTAACATACATATTGATTTTGTCACATATAAAATTAATAATTTAATAAATAAAAAAATTATTCAATAACCTCTCCTTACTATGTTGTGGTTTTATTCACTACAACAAATTGTAGAATTAGCTACTTTTTTGGCTATGAATTTTAGTCTTTTGCTACGATATTGAGTAGCCAAAGGCTAATTTTTGGCTACGAGTTTCAATTCATAGCCAAAACTATTAGTTACTTTTAGAATATGCTATAATTTATATTAGTAGCTAAAAATATTTGGTAACATTTTTTAACTATGAACTTATTTTCGTAGCGAAATATTTGACAACGTTTTTTAACTATTAACTTATTTTCGTAACTAAAGACCTTTCACTATGAAATTTTTACTATAACTAACACACACATGTCCTTTAACTATCAGCTACGAAAATGAATTTTGTAGTTAAAATGATTTTGCTTTGAAAATATTTTCGTGGCAAAAAAAGAATATCCATAAAAATGGCTTTGATTTGATAACCTAACAACACTCCTCTCGTTTGTTTTCCAGTAGTTGCTCATTTGTTTTCTCCAATAACTCCCTCACCTTTCCATCTTTCTGTGTCTTCTAGCAACTTTGTCGTCTATTTTCTCTAGCAACTCCCTCATTTATATTCTCCAGCAGCATGTTTTGTCCAGCAGCTCCCTGGTCTATCTTCATTTGTCTTCATATGTTTCTGAGCATGTTATGTACAACCCTTGTTGTTCTGTATAACCATCCCAAGTATTTTTTCTTTATCGTTGTCTCTTGTGCTTATAACTCTTTTTAGAATGGTGGGTTTTACTCTCAACGTTGCTTCAACAGGTAAGAGGCCGTCCACTAAGAATTCAAGACTGTTGTCATATCGTTGTTCTTTGTCTTCATCAAATTATGTTCCTAAACAATTCATCTCAATTCTATTCAACATGAGAATAGGAGGGATCTCATTGCTTCTCTTTGTTTGTGATTGTTTGTTCTACATCCTTGTTCAGTTCTGAATTCCTCCCTATTTTTTGTTATGGCTTAGTTGTTGGGTATTGTGCATGCAATGTGGCTGAGGCTGTAAGCACAAGTATGAGAGCTATAAGTTCTTTTTTCACTATACATAGTGGCATGTAGATGCTTTATAAATTGTGATTCTTTCCAAAAGTTCAATTGGCAAAATTATTTTGTTTTGTGCAACTTAGAAGTGCAAAGATACCAGAGAGTGAATTCAAAACCATCCTAAATAGTCTGAAGTTAGTAAACAAAGTTCATCTGTGCCTCTGACTTTCTTTTTACTCAAGATTATCTGTATATTTATATATATTCAAATAGTTTCTGCATAAAAATATGGCAAAAGTTCCACTCTTCATGTGTGTAGATTATACAGTGAAGCATGTGGATGATGTTGTTTTATACACATAAAATTTATTTAGTTCTAATTGGTTTTTATGTTCTTCAGGTACCATGACTTGAAGGTTGGAGGAGGCCCCAGGGGTGTGAAGGGATCAAAGGTTGCAGTATGGTGATAGTCCAGTTAAGTTCAAATTTGACTTCACAACCTTTAAATAAATCATAACTAATTTATGATATATTAATAATAGCTTTTGTCACTAACTTTTGTAACTTGAACATTAACACGTTATATATGGCATCCAATAAAACTCTTACATTAGTTAAACTTCTGGAGACAAGTAGATGCTGCATGGAGCTATTATTTCATTTACCAAATTTCACCAAAATTTATGTACTCAATATGATTAAGAATATAGGAAAAAATTGTCAAATTTCAATACAATAGTATGCTTCAAGAGCAAAATGTTAACAAAGACATTTTATTTTTGTTAAGTTCTGTTCATATTTTTGAATTATCCAAATGTAGTTGATCCAGTTATTCTCTTTTTAGGTTCATTATATTGCCAAATGGAAAGGAATTATGTTTATGACTAGCAGAGACAAGGACTTGGTGTTGGAGGTGGAACGGTAAGTCTTAAATATTGCATTTTTTTGACATTTCTGTAGACTATGAATTGGACAATTGATGTTCTAATAGCTTTTTACCTTCCAATTATACTGGGAGCGCTTTTGCTTGAACTTCTTTTAATCGTTTTGAGTTGCTACAGCCCTATGGTTTTGACGTGGGTCAATCTGAGAGGGGAACTGCCCTCAAAGGTTTAGACCTTAGCATTGAAGGCATGTATGTGGGAGGCCAGGTGATGTCTGTTCATATTACTGGAAGTAGACATTTTTCTGAATTTTGTGTGGAAATTAAATAGCATCTTTTGTATCAATTAAAAGGCGATGGTAATGCTTTAGTTAATCTGAACTTATTTAATTCACTACAACAAGGCAACAACGCAGTACTTTGGCTACATTTTTTTCCAATTAAATTAAAATCGTAGCTAAAAGTAAACATTTGGCGACAATTTCCAATGGGTTAACCTTCGGTGATGTTTTTTAAAATCATTAGTAAATCGTCGCTAAAGAGTAAGCCTTTTGGAATTTGTAACATGACACTTAGGGATGACAACTAAACCTGGGCCTAGCTCAATGTCAATGAGCCAAGCTCGGGTTGACCGAGCCTCATGTTAGGCATCTTCTAAAAAATTGGACTTTAGGTAGGGCTCAGGCTCAGGTTTTCCAAGCCCGATTCGACCCGAGGCTTGAACTTTATATACAAAATGACATTGTTTTGGTATTTTAAAATTTAAAAAATTGGCCACGACAGAGTAGGACTCAGGCTACCTCGATCTCAATCTAGCTATAACTCGGGCCTCCTACCTTAGACCTAATCAAGCCTCAGACTGGGCCCATGCTCGACCCTAGCAGCCATGGCCTATATCCGAGCCCAACCCAGACCATTGCCATTGTTAATGCGGCTACATTGACTTGTAATATATTAGAAACAAGGATACAAACTTATTATGAATATGTATATAACATTTTTTATAAGCAGAGGGTTAACTTATAAGCTACGATTGCATTGACTTGTATTTTTTTTTTAATTTTGGGTGAAAAAGCTTCCTAAATTTTATACATTGTAGAAATTGTAGGTTGAAGTTGATTTAAATGCATTTCAATGATAACAGTTTGTTTAAGTAATGGAGGTGTTTTCCTTTCCACATAATTAAAATCAATATGTTTTAGTACAAGATATTAGGGAATTGGCATCAACATTATCCATATTTGGCATTTTACTATTCTTCTCCTTTTAAATATATCTAGTGGAAAAAAACATGAAATTGAGAGAAGGAAGTTAATGTTTGGTACTTGTTTTCAAATCAATTCACCATTTCATCTTGCCATCATATTCTCATTACTTAATGTACATAAACTGATATAATAACTTTGTCTAAATTTGCTTCTTATATATCACTAACTCATCCTCTTTAGTTTTTATTTTATCTCATATTTGTTTAATAGTGGCTTCTTATCCTTTTCATTATTCTTATTTGGTTCAACGATTTTTATAAGTCTTAATGGTTAATTTTAGGAGTTAAATTCTGCATATCCTACAACAATATTTTCAAGACTTTCTTGAAGGCAAGAATGTTAGATTCATAAAGATAAAAGATATAAATTCTAAAAATAATGCTCAATTTAATAGCTACTGTCTCTCCTACATACCATTTGCTCTTTATTTTTTAATACCCTCGTAAAACAAGGTAATTGATGTACTTTAGGAACTCAAATAAGCTTGATTCCTTGATTCTTGAGTTCCTTCTTCTTTTCAACCCATATTTTCAAAGGTCTGCTTAACATTCTTTGTTTGACGTAGCATGTCACGACCCGGATCCACGTCGAGTCCGTGACAACCGCCGCATACCCGGGCTAAGAGTACACACGGTACCCTTA
>JAOQMM010000004.1:3192752-3205691 GCA_027563515.1 Erythroxylum platyclados
TAATTAATCAATGAATTATATTTTAATTAATTACATTGTAATTAACTCATTAATTATATTTTAATTAATCAATTAATTAGATTTTAATTAACCAATTAAATAGATTTTAATTAATTAATCAATTAATTATATTTTATATATGTGTTAATTATATTTTAATTAATTAATCAATTAAGAACCAAGAAATAAAAATCATTCCTCTAAGATGTGGGAGGTATGGTGGCTTACTCAAAACTGGGATATAAAAAATATGGGTATTCAATTATAATAAACAACCAACTACCCTTTTTTATCAAATAACCATAGATTCATTCCCAATCCCCTCAACCATGTACCCCCTTAGCTTCAATTGCTTGGTTTTAGCTAAGATCAAGTTCAACACCCCACTCCACTCATAATTCTGGCGATACTCTTAGCTTGTACGTTACTCAACTCTATATTGTTTTAGAATATTTGCAGTAAAAAAAGAGATGCTCCATATCCTCCATATTCACCTTACAAAGTACGCATATTGGATTAAAGTCTTCAAACCACCTGTTTTTTGTTCTAATTCTGTTTTTAATAACGAAACACATAATTACAGAAGCCTTGGGGTTTAAAGAGTGATTCTAGAGTATTTCATGCCAAGCAACTTCTCTCAAACTAACTGTGAAAATTGAATAGCATGATTTGTTTGTAAATATCCCGTTGGAATTGAGATTTCGTAAAATGCAGTCTTCACTTTGAGATTGTTGGATCTAGGGTAAGAATGCAGCTAAAGAGGAAGAACCTTGGAAGTTTGAAGACCATTCTCCGTCATGTATTAGAGAGGAAACTCTAGAGTCTAGATTAAAGCTAGTTAAATGCATAAGTTCATTTCTTGCAATAAGGAGACTGTATTATATCCAGTTGTCAAAGTCAGATGTTGTTCCCATTCCCTAGTTGATGCTTTATCTAAAGATATAGATGACTCCTCAAACTTAGAAGGTCTTTGAAATTCCAAGATAGATCCCTCTTAGCTTCCAATTATTTAAATGATTTTTCATACTAACTTATATAATGTGCAAGAATAATTTATACAATATTATTAAAAGAAAATTTTCTTTTTTAAAATGGCAACTCAAAGTTTTTAAATAAGGGTTATTACTCAAAAAAATTACAAACTTTGGAGCAATTTTGTAATTATAGTTTAAAGTTTAAAAATGATAATAAAATGTGAACTTTTAATTTTTCTCAAAAAAAAGTCTAATATTAATCTTTCCGTTAATAATACTAATATGACTGTATACGTAGGATACAAAGTGTCATATGAAATCCATGGCAGGTTTTAATAAAATAATATAAAGTAATATTAAAGAAAATCAAAGAACAAATAGCCCTAACTTAACTTTATCCTCTCCTCTGCCACACTCAGAACACTGTACCGCCTGCTATAGAACACCCTCTCCTCTATCACACTCATTTTGTTCTTCCCACTAGCCCATTGTTTTCTCACCATCGTATTAGTAAGTGATCAGCTGGCCTTTCCTAAAAGGAACTTTTAAATTAGACCTGATAGAAAGATGAAGTTGTCTCGAGAACTAGGGCTCCAACCAAGATAAAACAAATGAGCTAGGTGGAACCAAACCAAGCAACGATTTGTATTAATTGGAGCCCTAGTAACAGAAAAAAGGAGAAGATATTTTAGTCTATTAAATTACCATTATTCCAGGCATAAGAATTTAAATTAAGTGTCATTTGTCACTTTTGACTCTAAAAGGTCTCAATTCTTCTATGATTCCTGCTCCCAAAGACGAGCATCCTGGCCCTGCAAGTAAATCATATATGCTACTCATCAAATTTTCTCTATAGAAGCTTCAGTCTAATGTGTGCTCGTGCAAATGTATTACCTCCATTGAGGCATAAGATCAAGGGTTTAGTAAAAGAATCATGAGGTGACTCAATGAAATAATAGAAAATTAAAGTGCTCTTTTATTCTTTGGATCCACCGTAACGTAGCCTACATGCTGATTAAAGTTCACTCCTTCGTGTTGTTTAGGTAATATGTTGATTTTATCAGCTTCCACCAACCTATCTTGGGGTCCAATATATACTTGTGACAGGGGCTTGTCTAGTTCTTTGACACTAAACGAATCATCGTAATGTAAAGATCTGTTAAAGATGCAAGACCTAATAAACTCCCGCATATAGTTTATTTCTGTTGCATGGCATGAATCAGGTAAAACTGAAAGTTGAGAGGAGAGCACCACAAACAAAAGCTTGAGCATTATTACTTTCAAGTTCTTGTTCCAATACATCTGCAAGTTGTTGACGACTGCTGAAAGTGTGTGCACTGTTGTATATGTCATTTGGACATTTATATAGTTTTTCCCATCTCTAGGCCATTCACTGGTAGTGTCCTTGGAGTTCTATCCTAGTTCGGCTGTTGAAAAATAGAATATGCTTTCTATTGCTGATTCATCCCAATTTGTACTTTGGTTTGTAGTTGTTTGAATTGAAAATTCTATTGAAATACTTTGGTCTCACGTATCGCCGGTCCATTCCCTCCTAATCTGTATATTGCTCTGTCGTTGCTTCAAGTATGATTCTAACCGAATGTTCAAGATAATACGATCTTATTTTTTGGAGCTTCCAGAAAAAGTAGAGGAGACAAGAAACAAACAACTATATATGATTGAGGATCAAATCAAGCCAAAATTCTTTCCCTTCAGAACAAACCCGTGAAGTTTTGACTGTATGAGTTTGTATGAAATGATTCATACATATCGATTGGTCACTTATTACATAATTAATTATGTTAAACATTGCAGCTCTAGCTGTAACTTTTTTATTTACAATAATGCTGTTGAGAATATCTACATGTAATTATCTCACATCGAAAAAAGAGACAAAAGAAGACTAATATATAAACTTAGTGGGCTACTTCACCTATTGTCAATTGGTTTTAAGATGGAACTTTATTTGGCCTTGTATGTAGTTTAACTTTCCTCCTTAAATGAGTTCGTATGCTCATTACAAATTTAATATGGTATCAGAGCCAATGAAAATCTTAGCCTATTGTTTGCCCAAAAAGGGGGCCCAACATTTAAGCAACTAGAAAAGGATTTGAAGTCTGCATGGAGCAAGTGATTTGACAATATTATTTGCCCCAGAAGAGGGCCTATTTGACCTCAATCAAAAGTTTAGCCCTGATAAGGATTGTTTACTTATAAAATATAAGAGTAGTGAGCTATTATATCTATTGTCAATTAGTTTTAGGATGAAACCTCACTTAGACTTGTGTGTGATATAACTTTCTTCCTCATGTAAGCCCATAGGTTCATTGCAAATTTAACAGATACTAATAATTATTTATTTAAAATTATTTATTACAAATTAAATAAAATTTAAAATTTTATTATAATTTATCCTAAATAAAACAATAAAATAACTAACAAGTATGGCATATAATATCTAATGTCATGCCTAAAACAGAAGCAGTAAATGTTGTTATTGTGCAGAGTTAACACTTGGCATAATCTATTACTAATCTATTTAACGATTGTGGCTCCAGCTATCACTGCTCCATCCCAATTTGTTCTTTGCTCTATTGTTTCTTGAAGTTGAACTTCTTTGTTTGATACAGACCAAATGTTCAAGATATCGCAGTCTAAATTGAGTAGACCAGGAACAAACAACTATATATGATTAGCTTGAAGTGTTTTGGTACAGCAACAATTTGTCTTCGTTGGAGCCCAAGTTTTCGAGACAATTTCAGCTTTCTATCAGGATATAACTTTAAAAGCTCACCTGAAGGTGGGCAAACGGTGGGCAGAGACGGTGAGAGAAAGTTAGGCTAAGAGATTTTTATTCTTTGATTTTTGTTAATATTAATTTATTAACATATGATTTTGTATGACACTTGGCATGATGTAATTTGTCATGTCAATATCGTTAACTAAAAAATTGACGTTAGATTATTTTTATAAAAGATTGAAATTTTAAAATTTTTATTATCAATTTTTAATGCTTCGGTTATAATTACAAATTTGTACAATGTTTGAGGCTATTTTTGTATATAACTATTAACAAAAGGATGATACTGGGTCATTAAGAGTGAGTCAGGCTTAGGAAGGCCTACTATAACTCATGGGGCTTCTTAAACCTCATTTACGCATGTATTAGGCCCATTTTACGTTGTTGTACTTCAGTCATACCCGTCAACTTATTGGATATTATTCTCAAAAGTAAAAAAGAAAAAAACGAAACTCAAGTTTCTGACCCGACTTTATTCGTTTTTCACCAAGTTTGGTATCCTATTGGCATATTCTGAAAATTTTAAAAAGAGTTTGTTACGTTAGATATTTTTTATAAAGTTAGACAATAATTAATTACATTTTATCAATTTTTAATAATTTAAGATTAAATTACGTAATTTAATTCAAATAAAGATAATCAAGTGACCTAATAAATGATCCAAGTTAGTAGGCAAAAGTTTAGAAAGAAAATGGACTACGATCAATGTTGACGGGACTTGTATTGAGTCTGTGAAGGGGAAGCCTAATATAGATGTTATATAAAGAGTTTAAGGTCTCTTGCAGTTATTTATACTATCATTTGTGAATATTCGGATTCTCTGACTCATTAAAAGAGCTTACGTTTTAAGAAAACTGTAGAAAGACGTTGATCACTTGCCGGTAAGAAGATCACGTGAAGGTCCCGGTGAATTTGAGATCATCATAACCTTGGAAAGCTCTTTCGAACAGAAACTGAAATTAGCTATTTCTACATTTCTTCATTTATTTCTCTTTCACGTTCGATCCAGGACACATATTAATACTCATGTTGCATGTTACATGTTAATATGAAATCAACTTAAAATTATGATGCTTATCAAACAATCATAAAAGTTGCTTCTTTCTAGCTATTACTATTTGCTATTTATTTATGTATTATTTAAATTGTTGAAAATTTATTTTTAAGATATAAGTTTATATTTTTGGCTCCAACTTGTTCTCCGATCGTGTGTATAAATAGTTCTGGACCAAGTATTGGCAGTGGGAGAAACTCTCTTAATACCCACGAAATTAAAGGAGAAGATTCAATCGATTAGCTCTCCACTAGTCACATTCAAGATTAGAATGAACAACGAACTGATCCACACTTATCAAGAGCTATTCTCCGACATCGGTAACTCTAAGTGACCTGGTCTCTTAAGAAAACTTTTATCTTCTCAATTTATTGTAACTTAAAGACTCAAACATGCTTTCCTTAAGTTGCTCTTTTTCTTTTTAGTTGGTGGTTTAGTTAGGGCGTTGCAAGCGGAGCCTTACCTAATCACTTACACCCTTTGAGGTAGACATTCTTAGAGTAGCTTGAAAGGAACTCCATATAAACTTTGCAGAATGTACTTTAGCCAGCTTTTTCGATCTTTGCATGAAATGGCAATAACACGATCCGCTCTTGCCATTTGATGCTTTAATGTAATTAAAGGGGTGTAGAGTAAACTTTATAGGGAAATAAGTTGGTGGAATGTTGGGGTCGGTCGATTATAATTATGGACATACCCTATCGTTTTCCATCACTTTTTTGGTGAGGAAAGTTAGTTGTTTCAACAAGCAACTGCCATGCTATAACAGAACGTCTGCTCGAAAAGGGTTATTGTAGAATCTCTACGTAGTCAGTTCTAGAGATTTATTTCTACACTGAAACCTCAGTTTATCGCACCCAGCTGTCTTAAAAGTTACTCAGTTCCAGTGTTGAATATTTGTGTAACGCAATCCTTACTCATGTTCCATGCTTCCATAATGTTAAAATAATCAGACAAAAAGAACACAATATGTTGGGCAACCGTAAAGATCTGCGAGTATATATAATATATCAAAGATTAAAACTTTTCTACTAACCTACTTAGGAAGAGATAATTTACATATTTCATTTCATAATTTGATTTTTAGATATTACACTGTTAAATGGAAACATTTTAGTAACAGTATAACGAGTAGAAGTAATTCAATCGTTTAATAATCATAAAATCTAAAATTAATTAGAATTAAAATATTTTAATAATTATTAAATATATAATCAAGGGAAATAAATCCAATTTTCTGAATATGAGATTAAGAAATATAAAATGATTTTTTGTAAAAGTAATTACAGGGTTAAAAATAATTAAACAAATACTTGTTAATCTTTAAAAAAGGTTAACTCACCTGTTCTCTGTTCTCGTTACTCTATTTATCACCTATTTTATAAGCATTTATTAGTTTAATTTTGGCAGGTTCACAGAAACAAGGTCATCTGTATCCTTGACAAGTCTAATGAATTACCGACACCGAGGGGTAAGCAATAAGACACCGCATGTGAATCATCGAAATACTCGAATAGGGACCATGTAGAAGTAGAACCACCTTGAAACTCTGAAACCAGCATCTGGCACTGACACTGGTTTAAACCAATATCAGATATGTCAAAACTACACGTCTGCATGTATTTTTTACCAGAGGTACCGTACCTACCATGAATCAGTGTCCTATTAAATGTCTAAATACACACCAACTCTAATCCGTTTATGTTGCTCCAAGGACACATTTTACGTCAGTATATAATGACATTGGAATCGCTATTATACCAATATGGATAAGAATCTTGGAGGGGCAAGTTCAATTAATGGCAGAACATGATCTTATGATTATCCCACTTAACTGCAGCAAGACAAAAACAATGTTCATTATCAACTATAAAACTTGAGAAGAAAGATCGAGAGGGAGAGAAAGAGACCACAGAGAGCAAGAAAGGAACATGAGCATGTGAGCATGTGGGTGAATGTGGGGATTGACGAACAAATGTACAAAACAGCGGAGCACAAGCGAGACTGCAGACAAAAATAACTAGATCCAAAAGCAAAGTTCAATTGTCCCTACCTGAGATTAACTTGCCAATGCACCTTTTTTTTAAAAAAATTCTTTCGGAAAGATGAAAGGTCTTGCTTTCAGAGATAATCCGATTCTTTCTAAGTGCCACTATGATCCCACTCTTGGTCTAACGTTGGAGACAAGATATATGCAATCAGAGATATGCTCCAAGAGCAAATCATACCCTCTTGTTTCCTTTTGCTCTTTTTTTTCACTTTTTATTGATTAATTGGTCTCTTAGTTGCTAATCGTCTGATAATTAGATCATTTTTTAGGGAGAAACATATTTTTAATAATTAAATGATTTAAATTAAAACATCATTAAACTAAAACTTTAAAAGCATGCTTATCCTTAAATGTCATTAAGTATTTATACATCAATCTCCAAAAATTTGGTATCTTTTAAGATTTAATCTAATTGAAATCGTGCTGAGTTTTAAAATCTAGAAAGATCGGACAGTACAAATTCTTAACTTTACATAATAAAGAGACTGTTTCTGATATTAATTCAAAATGAAAATATGTTCCTCAATTCATGATTTGAATCATGATAAAGATAAATATATTCCCATTTCTTTAAGTATCCAAATTAAAGCTCTAGCATCAACTTCATAATGAGTTTGATTATTGACTACGTAAAAACAAAACAAATAAAAATTAAAACCCAATAATGATGCCTCTTTCTTTCTTTCTTTCTTTCCATCAAAATATCCCCCCTCTTATCACGCTTGAGTTTCAAAAAGGTTCTTATTAGATCAGTACACATATTTTCAGACAAGTTGAGAGAGAATCTTACACCAAACAGATACCATATCACAAAAAACAATTATTTTCTTCAGGGAATCAACACTTGACAGATATAGCTCCATCTCGCCTGACAAAATCTGGGTACCTACACCACCTAATTTATTTTCCATACACCATTATACTAAACCAAAAGCCCATAATAAATCAACAAGTCATAATCACCAACAAAACCAACAAAGCACCCGTATGCACCTCTGTCTACTAGCACTGGCAGAGCAGTCTCCGTTCCGTCAAACTAGGCGGCCTTTTTCCCCTTCCGTCTGCTTTTCACTCACTCCCACAAATACACGGTTACGAAAATAATGGATAATAAGAACACATTACTTTTTTTTTTAATCTCTTTATAATAAATTTTTTCTGGTTTGCGGCTCTGGCAACTATAAACACGCACCCACCCGCCAGTTGTTAAAATAAAAACTTGCCCAAGGGATAATTAAAGAAAGAGAAAACGACCTTGTCGTCGTCATGACTCGGCTTTTCCGATCCAAATCTTGCGGCCTCGTCGGACTCACTGAGGTGAGGCCCGTCACTCCTCCTAATCCGTTCTTCCAACGCAGCGTTGAAGAAGATGGGGACGACGAGTATTATGATGAAGAACAGCAAGAGGAAGAGGAGGAGGATTACATTGACGCTTCTAGAAACCCATTGAATACTCCGTTTATCAGTCCTGCGTCCAGATTTAACGGTGCTGACGGCGGAGATCGAGGTGGACGTAACGGTAACAGCCATAACCAGTACGCAATTCTGGATGTGCTGGTGACGGCGTTGAGGAAGTCGTTAGTCACTTGCAGTGTGGAGAAGGATGATGTTTCTTCTATGGACATTAGCTGGCCTATGGAGGTCAGGCATGAGTCTCACGTGACCTTCGATCGATTCAACGGTTTCCTTGGTTTGCCTACCGAGCTCGAGCCTCATGTTCCACGAAAAGTCCCGAGCGCAAGGTAATTAATGTTTATGTTTGATAGCTTCTGCACAGCAGTTTTTAAATTTATGAATATTAATGATCTTGTGATTCGTTTGGGGAATTTAATTCATTACCCAATGTCACTATGAATTGTCATTTGATTGAGTCTTGATGTATATGTTTCTTAATTGACGTTAATCAGTGCAAATGTGTTTGGAGTTTCTGCAAATTCAATGCAATGTTGGTATGATGATAGAGGGAACAGTGTGCCCACCATACTTCTTATGATGCAAAAGCGATTATATGTAGAAGGAGGTCTCAAGGTGTAGTCGAATTCCTATTTTAAATTGATTCAACATTCAGTTTCAACGAAATTGGTTTGGAACAGAGTTTAATTGTGATTTTGTCATGTTTGCTTGCGTATGTCAAGGCAGAGGGAATATTCCGGATAAATGCCGAGAATAGCCAAGAAGAGTATGTCAGAGACCAGCTTAACAAAGGTGCAGTGCCGCGTGGGATCGATCTACATTGCTTGGCAGGCTTGATTAAGGTAGGAGACAAGAGTGACATAATTCAATTCAAGCATATAATTCTTTATTTTGCTTTTTGATGTTTCTCGTGATCTATAGGCATGGTTTAGAGAACTACCTTCAGGAGTACTTGATTCGCTCACACCAGAACAGGTGATGCACTGCAACACTGAAGATGACTGCACTCAACTTGTCAAGTTACTTCCTCCGACGGAAGCTGCACTGCTTGATTGGGCTATCAACTTAATGGCTGATGTCGTCGAACATGAGCAGTACAATAAGATGAATGCGCGTAACATTGCTATGGTCTTTGCTCCCAACATGACCCAGGTTTCTTTAACTCTGTTATCATTGATATAGCCTGATTTGTCTAATCAGTTGCTACAGGAATAGTAGCCTAAAATGCTGAGCGAAACATATTTGGTTGGCAAGACATCAAGTTCTAATAAGTAATAGTTGATTAGTGAATTAATTAACCATTAACAGCTTTAGGTAATCAGTCTCATGGATAGTCGTTTATCTTCTTTTTGTAGGAGTAGGGACTACAAGTAAATGCTTACAGTATTGTGAATTCGTAGTCCTAAGAACCAACAAAGGAATTGTTTTTTCTTAGTTAGAGATATCAATCGTACTTATTGTCGTTGACACAGATGGCTGATCCATTGACCGCACTGATTCATGCTGTACAAGTAATGAACTTGCTCAAGACTTTAATCTTAAGGACTCTTCGGCAAAGAGGGGAATCAGTTCCACTGGTAAGATTGCTCTCAGCATCATCCAATTCCCCAGACAACGACAGTGACTCCTTCCAAGCACAGTTAATGGCAATAGCATCTTCTGAAAATGTTCCAACATCTGGTACACCTGAGAGACCAGTAGCCCCAGCTTGTAGGTTTTTGAGGTCTGCAACTATAACTAGAACAGAATCCAACGCCAAGGAAAAGTACTGGGGCTTTCCAAAGAAAGATGGAGAAGATGAATTTGAGTCCACTTCAGGTAGCAGCCCTGCTTCTTTGTCTAACATGGTAGCCTTAGAAAATAGATGTAAAGACAGATATGATAGTGGGGACTGGTTTAGTTTGAGAAAAGGAGTTAGGAGGCTTTGCAGACACCCTGTATTTCAGTTGAGTAAACCAACTAAGAAGACTCCAAGCCTTGGGATTGTAAATAATAGAGGAGGAGATGGAGAAGCTTGGGCGTGAACTGCTGCTTCTGGTTTGTATGTGTTTGTGTTGCTTAGGTCTTGGCATGCTTTTGTAATCAGTGTAAAAGTGTAGATGTCAGTGTCTTGCTTAGTTCTTTAGTTAGAATGAACGTGGAAGAAAAATTCTAATCTGTTTGGAGACCTTAACTCAATCTCTAGTTAATTGACAATAATCTTGAGGGATAACCCTCAACTTGTGTGATTTATTTCTTATACTTCTCTTTCTGTCTGAAGAACTTCTGATGGGAATTCCAGGAAAATTATTCAGATAGGAGATCGCGAACAGGATTTTAAGGAACCGGCAGCATCGATTTCTCACATCATGTGCGCAGACCAAGCCTTGTCCTGTCAACAAATGATTTTGGCTCCTTATGTTCTAGCATTGGGTTCAATTAAAACTCAACGAAAACCAAACAAAACCAGCAAGAAAATGTTGAAGCAGGATCATCCGAATTTCTTACTTCCCTCTAGCGTGGTGATTCAAAAGCGGGAAAAGGGCAAAACACAAGTAAATTTTGCGCCTATTTTTCAAAAGTAAATCGACGATTTTGAATTCTCAGCACAGCGGTTGTGCTTATAAAGCCGTGCGGAGCCTGCAGTTAAACAAGCCCAGTTGGCCCCTATGGAAATTGAGGATTCCTCTCCCCAATAGTTACAATGCAGATCATTATTCATACCCAAGCTAGGACTCAAGCCCAACGCATACGTCGTCGTTTTTAGTAATGCAAAACATTACCTAGACATTATCGTTTCTAATTATTATAGAATAGTTTTCATTTAATGCAATAAAGAAGTATCTTTTGTCAATTTTCTTCAATTTAACCTAAAGGAATATTTGTTCTGTAAAGAATATCCTAGAAGTGTCTGTTTTCTTATGTACTTATTTTCTTCAATTTAACCTAAAGGAAAAGTTATTACCAACATTTATATTTTCTTATGTACTTATTGAAGGCTGACACATTTTAAATTTTTAGTATAAAATAGAATAAATCGGCTCATTTCTACTGCCCATTTTTGGGCATCCTATGAAATGGAATATAATTTGACAAATAACCTGAAAATAACATTTATAAATGATTAGTTAATTAGATTGAGCAAGGAGATTAAAATACAAATATTTACGATAATAAGTATACAACAACAATATCTAGTAAAAATCTCGTTAAGGCAAAGATTCTAGAGAATTTTAGTAATACGTAATTTTATTCTTAATTAATAGAAAAGAAAATAAGTATAATTTTCTCTTTTGAAACATTAAATCTTGTAAATCATTTTATTATTATCATTAGTAACGTGAACAATATTATCATGTTTAGGATTAGGATTGGTCCTAGCTTGGGATGCAAATCCTGAAGGTAGACTTACCTCATATTCGGAAATTAACGAGCACGAAATAAACCTTAAGCCAAAATTTCTTAATACTTTGAAAATAAACTTTTGAGTACGTAGCATACTAAAATTACGGCAGTCGGCGGTTATGTTTTGGTTGAGGACTAGTACAGGTTGTTCCCAATTCACGTGAACTCTAAAGTCTTTGAATAGAAAAAAAAATGTTGGGCAAACGAAAACAAGGTTAGAAGCCCAGGTGAGTGCCGAGCAGTCCCGATTTGGATGGGTAATCATTTGTTTCATGTCGATTTGTTTATCCTTCAGTTGGATGGATATGATGCGGTGTTGAGGGTCAATTGGCTTTAGACATTGGGGCCGATTTTATGGAATTTTAGGGATAGAACGATGACGTTTAAACAAAATGGAAGGGTATTGGAATTACAGGGGGTAGACACTTCCAATCCTACAACCATGACTCACGCTATTCAACTGGAATCCAACATGGAAACTGAATTGCAAGGGCTCCTCGAGGAAGTCGATTCTGCATTTCAAGAGCCCAAGGGCCTCCCACCTGTTAGGGCTCGCGACCATCGCATTATATTGGAGCCAGGAAACGGTCCAGTGGTAGTGCACCCGTATCGGTATCCCCATGCACAGAAGGATGAGATTGAAAAGCAGTGCCAGGAAATGTTAGAACGAGGAGTTATAAGGCCCAGTCAATCCTCTTATTCTTCCCCTGTTCTGCTGGTTGCTAAGGCCGATAAAACTTGGAGATTCCACGTTGATTACAGGGCCTTAAACTTAAGGACAGTCAAAGATAAATTCCCCATTCCAGTAATTGATGAGTTATTAGAAGAGCTGCATAGAGCACAATATTTCACTAAACTTGACTTGTGTTCAGGATATCACCAAATCCGAATGGACCCAGCGGACGTGGAGAAAACTGCATTCCGAACACACCACGACCATTTCGAGTTTTTGGTCATGCCGTTCTGTCTCACCAATGCGCCAAGCACTTTTCAAGCCTTGAAGAATGAGGTATTTCAGCCCCACTTATGCAAGTTTATTCTTGTATTCTTTAATGACATATTGGTGTACAGTACATCATGGAGAGAACACCTAAGCCATCTACGGACAACCTTTGAGCTGTTGAGAACTCATCAGTTGTACCTTAAGAAGTCCAAATGCCTTATTGCCCAAACACAGGTGTCTTACCTGGGACACATAATTTCGGAGAAAGGAGTAATGGTGGATCATAATAAAATTGCAGCTATGCTAGAATGGCCTAAACCC
>JAOQMM010000004.1:3232621-3246865 GCA_027563515.1 Erythroxylum platyclados
CAAACAAGGGCATAGATTATTTTTAAGAATAGGTCAGGAATAGCATTGCTATTCCAGTGTACCAAACGGGCCATAAATTCTACTTCTCTATTTTACAGCAAACACTTTTTTCGCATAATTATTATGGACAGCTAATGTAAATATTAAGTAAGTTATAATTTTTATGGTAATAAATTAATATTTAAAAATTTTAATAAGCAAGACATGGAAAAAAATATATATTAACCATTAATTTAGGTTGCTTCTCTGCCGTATCATTTTTATTTTTTGTTTGATTTTTTCTTTTTTTTTTTAATCTTGTTATGCGATTTACTCTTCCTCTGAAATCTGAAGGGGGTGTTACAATGGAGAAGAGGAAGCGGAAAGCCCCAAACCCCAGACGCTTTCCTCTTCTCGACACTGTTTTGGATCATCGTGTGGTAAAGAAGATGACGCTTTTAATCTGAAGAAGGAAAAGGCAGATGTGGAAAGGAAAGCAAGAAGGTACAGTAAAGAATCATGTGGAGCATATGTCTTCAACGTTGTTGGTGAAGCTTCAACCAGATGTTGGTAAAAAGGACGTATAAACTCTGTGATTGGGGACAGGTGAAGAGAAAGTATTAATGTATCGAAATAAAAATTATAACTCAATTTAATTCACCTGCCAAGTATATTACTTGAAGCGGGTTGTGTTAATAGAAAATCTAATAAAGGACTATTATTGTAAAAAAATTAGAAAATTAAATATTTTATTATTATTATTTAGATTAAAATTATAAAATTCAATAAAATGAAAATTTTTGTAATTAATCTTTTTATATAATAAATTAATAGTTCATATGAATATATATTTTAAATAATATTAATTTAAGATGATAATTAATATAGTTAAACTTTTTAATTTATAAAAAGAATTAACGATAAGTTATAATTACTTCCTTAAAAAATCTGGGAATTCGAACTCATTAATCGTTATCTCTAGTACCTATCAATTGTACCTCCCCTAAATTGTTTTCTCATTGTATTGTATTTAATATTTATAGTTTCGAACCACCCTGTCTCTCCATCACTATCTCTAAAACCTTTCAGAACTCTTTCTTCCGGATGCCCTTTTTTTTTTTTGTTAAAATATTCAACCAACAACAACAACCTAAGAATCTCACAGATATATAGATTTTAGAAATCTCACAATACTTAGTAATTACGCAGTTTTATATCTAATTAGTAAAAAGCTTATTTCTTATTAACTCACATAAAAAGAAAAAAAAACAAGTGAGGAAGAGAAAAAAAATAGTGGTAATAATAAAAAATAATAATATAAATATTAGTAGAAGAAATAATAATAATAACAATAAAAAGAATGATAGTAATTTTATAATATAAAGAATAATTATAAAAATCACTAAAATGTAATTTATAATATAGATAATAATACTATAAAAGTTCTATCGGCCTGTACTAAAACTAGAAAACGGAAAACCTTCCTTTCAACGTTAGATTTTTATTTTGATTTTGATTTTTTTCAAGGTCTCTATCTATCGGGTACCGTTTTTGTTATTTTATTATTTTAAAATAGGAAATGCCAGTTTCAAGCTTTATGGTGATACAGTGCTAAGTAAGAAGGCTGCTAGGCTGAGTATTTATGAACGTTTTGGAGCCTAATCGCTTGCTTGTATTCCAAAACAGAAACTCTTATCACTCTTTTTGTCTGATTCTTTAAGCAACTCTTTTCCCTTTCCTTATCCTATTCCTGCACACACACAGGTCATGGAAGAGCTAATAATCTCTCCATCTTCATCATCTTCTCTAGTCTCTTTCTCCCAAGAAGCGCCATCTAGTCTCCAACAAAGGCTTCAGTTCATTGTCCAAAACCAACCGGATTGGTGGGCTTATGCCATTTTCTGGCGAACATCAACTGACGATAATGGTCGAATCTATCTCTCGTGGGCAGACGGTCATTTCCAGGGCACCAAGGACGCGGCATCAAAGCTCAAGACCATCAACAAGCACCGCATGCCAACCCTGAACTCTGACAGAAAAAGGGTCGTGAAGGGAATCCAAGCGCTGATAAGTGAGAGTCATGAAACCGACATGTCCATGATGGACGGTGGTGACTTTAACGACGCTGAATGGTTCTATGTTATGTCTCTCACGCGATCTTTCTCTGCTGGAGAAGGTATTCCAGGCAAAGCCCTGAGTACTGGTTCTTTGGTGTGGTTAACTGGTGGACATGAACTTCAATTCCACAACTGTGACCGAGCCAAAGAAGCACAAATGCATGGCATTGAGACCCTGGTATGCATACCGACGTACAGTGGTGTTCTTGAATTAGGATCATATGATACTATCCCCGAGAATTGGGGGCTTGTACAACATGTGAAATCCCTCTTTGGCTCAGATCTCATGGGTTTGATGCCCAAAAACACTAACCAAACTTCAGCTCCAATTCAATTCCTAGACCGGAACATTTCGTTCGCTGACATCGCAATAATTGCTGGGATACAAGAGGTGGACGCAACCAACAAAGAGATGGAAGCCGCAGGAAAAGAATCTAAGAAAGATATTGGCACTAGAGCATGCCAATCATACGTGGACTCAGAACATTCAGATTCGGATTGTCCATTGCTTCCAGTGAATTTAGAGAAACGAACCCCTAAGAAACGGGGAAGGAAACCTGGGCTTGGTCGAGACACTCCACTGAATCACGTGGAAGCGGAGAGACAGCGACGCGAGAAACTGAACCACCGGTTCTATGCTCTCCGAGCCGTGGTTCCAAACGTGTCACGCATGGACAAAGCATCACTGCTCTCTGATGCTGTCACCTATATAAACGAATTAAAGGGCAAGATCGATGAACTAGAGTTACAGCTGCAAAGAGAGTCCAAAAAGGTAAAGCTGGAAATTTCTGATAATATGGATAATCAAAGCACCATCACTTCGGTGGATCAAGCTTGCAGGCCTAATAATAATTTTGGTTGTGGTGGGGCTGCACTTGAGGTGGAGATCAAGATTGTTGGTAATGATGCTATGATAAGGGTTCAATCTGAGAATGTGAACTACCCAGCTGCAAGGTTGTTGAATGCATTACGTGACCTGGAATTACAAGTGCATCATGCCAGCATGTCAAGTGTTAACGAGCTTATGCTTCAAGATGTGGTGGTTAGGGCTCCCGAGAGATTGAGAACTGAAAAGGGACTCAAAGCTGCCATTCTTAGAAGATTAGATCAGTAAGTTAATTACTATGAATTCCATGGTCAATAAGAACAGAACATCAAATAACAGACAGCTTTGATGATTTGCTCAGTTTTTTGGGTTTCACTTTCACTTATTATCTATGTAATGTAATTTAACAAAGGACGGTTTAAAACGACGGACTTTTCTTTAATCTAAAGTCTCATATGAGTTGCAGATGATGTTACTGTTGTTTCCCATGTTTATGGCTTACTATAATGGAGTGGGGGCCTGAGAAGAAAGCGATCATAAAATCAATCACCAGTTATATGATACGTAATCACGCACGTTTTGTATTATGTGTGGTTAAGACTTTTGTGGGTAAAAGATATGTATCCGGTGAAAGGCATGCAATTCCTATATATGAAAGAGAAAGGAGACCGTAATACTATCTGCCCACGAGTGTCTGCATCTGGCTATCTGCTCCTTTTTGTTTCTTTATGGGCAGAAATCAAATGATTAGACCGGCATTAGGTCTAAACCCCACCAAAGTTACATAATGTCATTTGTTAATCCATTGTTCAAGATTCTTTAGCAATCAAGTGATCCTTCTTTCTTACAAATCAGTGGTTTAGATGACTGGCTAGATAGTTAAAAGATGCATCCCCAATCTTTAAAACATGTTTAAAAATATTCCATACAATTAAAAATATATTTTTGTTAAAAATAACAGCAAAACACATTTAGATTAAATAATACAAACTTAGCTCGGTTCATAAATATAATTTAAATTAATTAAACACGACTTAAATTAATAAATTAAGATAATTATAATAAATTATTTATAAAGATCATGATTTAAAAGGTTCGAGCTAGAATCATTATATCAGTAATATTTAATTTATTTATGTAATGCATATTTTGCTATTATCTTTAATAAAAAATCCAAAAGAAAGATTTTTTTAAAAATTAAATTTTTTTTAGAATTATTTAAATGAAATAATGATTTGTATTGTAAATTTTTAATATTATAAATAATTAAATAAATAAATAAAAACTCGTAAAAACTCCACCGCTGGAGATAGCACACCAAGTTCTGATATTGAACTTTTGACTTACTAAGCATAAACATCCACTGTTAATTTTGATTAGTTGTGTCGACGCAATGATGATGATTTGGTGAACTGTCCGTTGCATCGTTCTGACCTCTAGCCGTTAACCAGATTACTGTAGTGCATGGACTTTCTTATTCGACTGTTAATTAATTGCTCTAAAACTTATCAGTAGACTGTAGTATTCCACAGGGCATCGATAGCAGCACGTAATTCCTTCGGATTCTCTGTTCCGACCAAATAGTTTATTACCTTATTTCATTAAACCTCATTTATATAACTAAAATTTATATAAATATATGTACAAAATTAATTAGACAGGCCGTTAAAATGAAGTGCACGTACGTTGTAGCTGCTAACAAACAGGTGATTCCCTTTGTATGGCTGGAACTCATCTTAATGGCCCCGATAGGATAAGTGAAGGAGGTACCACAGAAGCACAAGTTTAGCGTCAAAGCTTTTCTCGAAAGGAACCTGTCATAATGATCCAAATACACATCATCAAAAACAGCTACTTGTACCTGATATACATTATGGTTCTCACGTTGATATTCCCACCGCCTGTCAATAAAGTCTGATATGTCCTTTTTCTTAACAACGCTTACTAGCTCCATGGAAATGAGCATTTGTTCCGCTAAATTGCGTTAAGTTTAAATATCTCAGATTTTGCGTTCAGGTTTAGATGCAAAATTTTATTTAATAAATAGCGTATATGGTACTGATTTATTAATGGGTTGATGCATACAATTAGTGCTACGTACAGGTTCTCTCTTGGGGAATGCACGCAACCAGTACTTGGTACAGGTTCCCTCTTGGTGACACCTCGCCCACGAGCCAAAATTATTGAGTTGACCTTTCATCTAGAACCATAAGTTCAAGGGCGAGCCAGGTTATTATTTTCTGGTGAAAATAAATTTGATAAACTATCGGAAAAACACAGAGGATGAGCTTAGACCAATCGATAAAATTGTTATTTTATGACTCATAGTTTTAATAGCTTCGCATCGGATATATTGACCTTTTCTATTAAAAAAACATAAAATAAAATTTAACCTTCCGTGGTATAACTAATTGGCGCTTGTAAAGGAGTTGAGGAGTTTCCAAGAGACTGAAAGCAAGGGTTAGGGAGTTTAGGAGTACTGAAAATGATGGTGCAGATTTTGTAAGGGTTAATTATTAAAAAAAATCTTAAATTTTTGTTAATTTTTTAATTATAATTTGAGCTTTAAAAAGTAACAATAAAATGCTCAAATTTTCAATTTTTTTCAATTCTATTTCAAATTTTAAAAAGTGACAATAAAATGCTCAAACTTTCAATTTTCTTCAATTCTATCCAGACGTTATCTATTATTTTTCCGATATCCTCAGCCTTTGTTTTCTGTTTATTTTTTTAACGCCTCAAGCTACTCACGCATTATAACGTACTACACTAGTAAGCTCTTCGTTTTTAGTTCGTTGTCTTAATACCTTTAGTATGAGAGCGTCGAGATTGCATAATCTGAAAATCAAAGGGTGAACGCGTCGAGATAACAAATTGAAAACAAAAGGAAAAACTGAAATTAAAACGTAAGGTCGTGGGGATTGCATAATCTAATTCAGGTTATTTTTAAATAACGACGTCGTTTTAATTATGTGATTAAACGACATCGTTTCATTAATCTTCATTTGTTGTATTGATTTTGGTTGATGTGTATTAATAGTTAAGGTTTCTAAAATATGTTACAAATTACGTCAACAAACTTAACAGAAACACTAACGTCGGGTTAGAATTGAAAAAAATTAAAAGTTTGAGTATTTTACTGTTACTTTTTAAAGTTCGAGCTATAATTAAAAAAAATGAAAGATTGAACATTTTATTACTACTTTTTAAAGTTCAGGCTATAATTAAAAAATTAATAAAAATTTGAGTTTGTTTAATAATTAACCCTTTTTTTAATACAAGAAAAAGAAACCAACTACAATATTTCAGTTAATACACATATTTTCATAATTTCGATCAACTTTTTTCTGGCTTAAGGAACATAAGCTGTTGAAAATATGAAGTGTTCGAACTTCCAAACAGAATAATTTCGTGCGCATGCAATTTTCTTAAGAAGTTAACGATCACTTCAGTCAAAGTTTACGCCGAGAATCAAGGTTTTGCCTTTCATACGACGTGAGTTAGATGACCATGGTGTATGAACTCGATACTCGTTTCAATTGAATACTGCACCTAAGGACTTTGAGTTATGCAAGAATATTAGAGAGCATCGTTTATCATTACTTTTCAGTAAAATCAATCTGAAAAAAAAAATGTTCACATGTATTTATTTAATAAGGACTTTGAGCCTTGATTTTCTTTTCTCAAATCTTCTAATTAACAATGTATGAAAACCTGAAATTATGAGGGGAACCAGATATAGTGAACTGGGTTAAAGTTATTGTAATTACGATATGGAGAACAGGATGTGGAAAGAATAATGCAATGGATTCAAATCGAATTGTAGTTTGTATTCGTTTTCAGTCGAGTAGTAGGTTTCTTCTGAATCCATTTGTGAAGATGGGAATAGCACGTGAAACACATATCCTAGCAAAAGTTGCCGGATTTTATCAAAAAATTCAAAACACTCATTGATATGATAAGGTGGCTTGTGACTCTTTTCCTCTAGAAACTATAGGACGCAGGTGCAAAACGATGGAAATCAGTATTTCTACACTATCAGAGAACATAAAAATGACTACACGGTTCAAATTAGGCGCATGTTAATTGAAATATAAACGTGGATATAAACATTTAGGAGTGGAGGTTGGAACCTGGAAACAATTTAGGAACAACTGAGAGTTAAAGTCAGGCCGAAATGCTTTATTGACTTTGGTGGCCCCACATTAAAATCACGTGCTTAATTTGCCACCTAATAACTGCCATCATTCATAGGCTTCTTGTCCTCATCCTGGTACGAGGTGTAGATGATGGGCATGCGTAATGACTTGTTTTGGTTAGGTTCATTGACTGAGACTCAAACCGCCCACGCCCTGAGTTGTGGGTATTCTATTCCTCGGTCATCTGGGCCTTGAAACGAAGGATGAGACACATAACTGTGTTTGCAGATTGGGCCTTAAGTATCTTTTTCTACTCATTTTGAACCCAAAAGGCTACATTAAGCCCTTTCTGGCTATATCAACCAAAACAAAACAAATCTAAATTATTTGCTAAGGCTTGATTAATCATTAAGTACTGGTGATAAAGATGGACAAATGGAAACAAGCATGTAAAACAAATAAACATTGTCTACTCCAATTAGTTTTCAAGTAATTCGTCACTAATTCCCCAAAATTCTTCCCTGCCGCAATCAAACAATTAAGAGAAGGCCCAAGATCAAACTGGTACACATCAAAGCAATAATAAAGAAGTGATCACAGATATTTATATTTGGTTATTCTTTAAAACCATACATATCCAAATTACTTTTCTTTTTAACCCTTTTCACATTTACAAAACTGACCAAGGACATTAAATATGTGAAGAGGAGTCAATGACCCAATGTTCACCATCCGTTTGGATTTTGAGGGCATTCATTTGAGCGAACAAGTTCACTGCCCTCCTCACGCCTCTATTATCAGCCGCCGTAAAATAATCATGACCAAAAATTACCCCCCCGGGTCTCAAGATCCGATAAGCCCGGTTTATATCCGCCCAAGCCGAGTTAAAATCGTGACCCGCATCTATCTCAATCAAGTCACCCACCACCCCCCACTCACAAAGCTTCTCAAGAGCCGACCCGCTCGAAAAAGGCACGGGTAAAACCGTACCCGTTGCGTTCGAGGAAATTACATTTTGCATGAACTGATACAACAACAAAGCGTCCCCGTTTACCATGTTTATGTACTTGAACCGGTCACGAAATCCGGGCCACCCCCGGAAGTCGTCGATGCAGATTATCAACGAGTCGAGGTCCAATTGGCGGGTCAACTCGGCCATGTGTAGAGCCGACGCGCCCAGGAAAGTTCCCACCTCGATTATCACCTTGGGCTTGACTTGCTTGATCAGTTTTTCGAAAACAGCACCGTAAGAGCCCCAGCCCTTGACCTTTTTGACGCGAAGCAAGGTGGCAACATGCACCGGCGGGAAGTTTTTGAACGGTGAAGTGCCGTTGTAAATTCTATCAAGAATCGTTTGCCGGACAAGTTGGGAAGCGACTTGGTTGGAACAGTGAGTCCTGACTAGGAAGTTGTCGAGTTGGGTTGGCATGCTGCGACAGATTTCGGTTGTGGTGACGATGGGTGGTGGTGTTAAAGGTGGCTGTAAAATGGGTCGGGTAGGTGCTGACAAGTAGCCTAAAACGTACGCCGAAATCAAGAGAATAATGCACACAAAATTAGACTTGAAGAGTTTGAAAATGAATCTTGAGTTCTTGTGGCCATAGTGGTTTTGATGATTCAGGGAATTATGATGCTCGTCTGTCATGTTTCTTTTGACCGAGAACATAGAAGTTAGGCTTACTTCAAGTTCGGAGATAATATGAATAATATCTTGGTCTTGTCTTTTCGGTTGACAGTTAAAAGAAGTGTACGTAGTATCAGGAACCAGTATGGAGATGATGAGATTGTGGCAGGGCCGGGCAGGTGGGTTTGTATGATTAAGATACAAAGATAATGAAGCGAAAAGATGACCAGTGTGTGGTTCAGTTGGTCGTTTGATGACTAACAGAGAGATGGTCCATTTGCAATGAAAAGGACCGGCAAGAAGAATTAAATGAAGGGTATTATTGCGTCCTGGAAAGTTCGGGGGTATAGAGCAGCTAAAGTCTTGAGTCCATTTATCTAGAAAGGGAGATTAGTATCATTAACAATTGGAACTGAATTAAACCTTAAAATACTGCTTCATAAAAACTGAAAAAATAACTCAGCAAATTCATTACAAAACAATTCTGACTCGCTGTGAAGATTTGCGTTAAACAATCTTTCGTTCATTCATTCTTTCTTTCTTTCTTCTTTAGCTAATCAGAAATTAGGGAAAGATGTCATTTTCTTTAAAATGATAATTAAATGGTTGTGGTTGTGGGTAGTAAACAAACATCCAATAAACGAATAAAACACCAACCTGCGAATAATAAATTGTAACGTGTAGGCCTTATGCCTATGATTGGTGTGGGATGAAAGTATATTAGGTTTCTTGTATTGGTAGAATTTTATTATTTTTTGAATACTTATTAAATAAATTATTACATGTATAAAATAAGTATTTTAGATAAATTATTTTACAAATTAGCGCTTTAAAATTAAAATTTGTAAAGTTTAATTATCGTATAGAATATTTTTAAACTCCAATTTACCTTTTGAACTGAAAAACTTAAAAGAAGATTAGCCTACCCACTCATAACAATTATTGCTAAGTTTTGATCTGTGTCATAAGAAACACATGAACAAAATAAAAAATCTACTTATTTTCTCTAACACCAACTCCTTAAGGTAGCTCGAGCTGATCCGATATAGACTCTCACAATTTCTTGTAGATCTACCCATCATAGACCAAGTTTGATCCAGATTTCACGAGGAAGGGAGGATTCAGGGTCACCTTTTCTCTTTGCTTGACTTTGAAAAAGTAGGCTTATTCTGAATTCCTTATTCATCGTTTACTTAATTTTTCTAGTTTTATTTGTTTTAGTTTTTCACACTTTGAACACGTCTATTAGTGTTGCTTGCCACGTTACATACGTCAGTGGCTAAACCTTTCATTCCAATTGACTAATGTAATGTTAACTATAAATTAGCAAGTCGTGGGAAAGCACGATTAGGCAGGGCAGGCTGATTGCTTTGGTATTAATATTCAATTGCGTCTGTATTTTGGATAATTTGCAAATGGTACCGTATCCTTGGCTCCCTGTCATCCCTAGTTCCGAAGTTATTTCTGATAGGATTGCCAGTTTTAAACTCTTCCATCTCAAGTATTTTACATCTGTGGAAAGATGATTTAAATGAACATGAAGCTTCTGAAAAAACCAATGATCGAGTTGAAACCGAAATTCTACTGTTACGCATACATTTTTTAAAGTGTTACAAACAGACATGCACTCCAGGAGCATCAGCTTCGACCTATTTCCTTCTCCAGACTGGAACACTAACAACTTGCCTATCTAATTTGTTGAAACTAATACAAACAAAATCGTCCCACTCTTTGTTCAGTCTCAAATATAGCGGTTCCTAATATCAACAGAAAAGGTATACACCTAAAATGACTCGAGAATCTGTCACTTTGCATCCTCAGAGCCCTCACCACCCTGGCCATCAGTGCCGGTTGCCCCAGCATCAGAAAGATCTTGTTTGCTCCCCCCTCTGGCTTCGTGTGATCCAGCTGCTGTAGAGGGGCCACTGCTTCCTAGAGTTACCTCGGTATGCATGGGATGCATGCCATTGCTGTGCCCTATAGGTCTCATTCCCATTTGCCCTTGCATAGCTGCTTGATGTAGCTGTTGTGTGTCCTGCATTTGATGTGGATTATTGAACTGTAATGGCATCTTAGAGGGGAAAAGCCCTGATTGCTGAGCCATTGCTGCTGCTGCTGCTGCCGCCACTGCTGCCTGAGGATGTTGTGCATAATATGCTCCTTGTTGCATCGCAGGATGGGGGGCCATCTGAAAGAACCAATACAGCTAAAGCACATACAGTGAATAAATGAATAATCAAATACGGTCACAAACATTACCCACCTGCGGGGGCATTGTTGGTGCCTGAGGTTGAGCATCAGCAATTGCAGCCAAATACATCAGATTCCTTTGCAGCTGTGCTTGATACCTAAATCATCCAAATGTATATGTGCAACGTATAAATAACACAAGAAATTTATTTAAGAAAACAGTTCGAGTGCTTATACTACCTTAATTATAAGCTTAATTGTAGATTATGATCCTTCAGATATTCAATCTAGCCAATGCAAAATTAAATTTGTCTGCAAGATTTATAGGTAAATCATCTTTTCTCTGGCCACTACCACTCAAGTATACATCCTGAACTTGATGTCAAAGCTCTTATTTGATTCGCACATACCATCAACACGAATTAAGTTCATTGCATGATCAGTTAGTTGCCTAAATTATAGGTCATACAAAAGTATCACACAATTCTAGTTGCATTTTTACCCAAAACATCCATAGACAATCCAAACTTAGCATTGAAAATGTGAACATAAAAGTGTAGCAAGGCAATGCTCCAACAGGATTCAGCTTAATGCTCATTTAGAAAGTCCGAATGCATTAGTTATTATAATAAAATTAAAAGGAGTTGAAAACGACAATGGATTGTTCTAGAACCCAAACTATCTCTTCCTTAATTTTTGACTAGTATAAAACATAAAGGAAGTGTATCCATTTTGCAAGTGAGCTTGTTAATTGTTAATATTCATCTATCACAAATTTGATCGAGGGAAAAGAATAGAAGAGCAACACCAAATGGTAATAGGTTGGACCAATCAGTATATAAAAACATCCAATGGAAAGAAATTAAGACAGATTCAAATATCTCAATGTAGAAGCACAAATTGGCAATAAAGACAACACAAGGATAACGAGTTACTCACTGTGCACATTCAGCTAGTTTTCCAAGGTTTTGATTGTCCAATATTGCCATAATCAGCCTTTTGTTTTCATCTAGGTACTGGAAGTATTAAGAGACAGGAGTCAGACATAAGTATTCTTGACGCAGTAAAATAAAAAAACATTATCCATGTAGGTCAACTTACAATGTATTATCCATTCTAAAGTTTTGACACAATCTAATGCCAATTAAAATAGAGACTACGTTCAACTAATGCCAGGAAGCCATGATAATTCATATTTGTAATTCTACATTAAATATGGAAAGACTGTAAGAAGCAATCTTCCCTTTTTCAAGTATCAGCCTGCCAAAAACAACAGCAATACTTCTATTCAAGGCACAAACGCATCATGAAAGATAAAAATTGACTGAATTACTTGCACATATACTTAGAGCACATATAACCAGAATAGCTACAAGCGGCAAACCTGACATTTTTTACAGGAGCTGAGGTGCATGGAAACATAATAGACAAACAATCACATAAGAGGAAAGTAATGAAAACAATGTAAGGCCTCAATGAAACCTCATAACATGTCAGTGAGGCAGCAGGAAAAAGCATCCTTCAAAAGTAATTTCACAAGCTTAAACTATGTGGCAATAATTTCCACGAAGCCGGTGGCCAAGGCCATGTGATATGATAAAATCTCCATTACTTTACCATTACACATGAATGTAATCATGCCAACTGTGAATCACATGAGAAGCATCTAACCAATAAGATTTATTGATGCCAATAGATAGATGCAAAGAACTTAAATGCCCATCATTACGACTGCGGCACATAAATTGAGAGACACGTGCAGGCACAAATAATTGTAATAAAAAAAACTGTTAAAATAGATTTAAAAGAAAACATAGGCATCTATCACCATATATAGCATTTGGCAGAAGATTGAAGAGAAATATGATCAAAATAATCAAAAAGAACTGCCTTGGCCATAAAGTTCCAGATTGCACACTTCACCTAGTATAATGTGGAATTGCCAAACTTTCATCATCTCAGATGAGCATACTCTTTAACTCCTCTTTTTGATAGAAACCAACAAATCTAAAGCTAAATAGAGTTCTTGAAAGGAACTGCTATCTCTAAGCAATTTATCCCGTTGATCTGAGAGTTGATAACCAAGCTGTTTCGCTAAGTCCATCAATAAAAGATGTTTCTATCATCTTAGTAACACTTGACCGTGTATCCCCATAGGTTAAATATTCTGACGATATCCATCCCTCTTGTACTGAATAATTACAACTTAGAAACATAATCCATTTACTATGTACATCATTTCTTCTAGGCCCTTATGGGTTACTTCATTAATTCCAATTAATAGGTTATAAAAGTTGGAAACAACGGAAGAAATTCCAACAAACTACGCCAAAAGCAAGCCAAGTTTGAAACAAGATAAGCAAATATACATATACACCTTTACAAAATACTCCTTGCAGAATAATCATCAAGAAGCTCCAAACTCCCAAGTTTCAAGTACATAATATACAACTTTACAGGTATACAAAATAACAACTAAGCAAACAGTTAAAGATAAGTGATCAAATAAGCTATACCTTTTGGATCTGTTCGGTGGTGATGTTGGTGGGCGGAAGAGAAGGCATCATGGGAATCATCGGCTGTGGCTGTGGCTGTGGCTGTGGCTGTGGTTGTGGCTGCTGCATCTTGTATGTCCCTCAAAAACTTAGCCCTAAATGCCTGAAATAATCCCCAAATTGATAAACCCCAAAACCCAAAACCAAGGTTTTGATTGTCAGTAAGTCAGCTAGTGGGTTAGAGGGAATATAATTTCCTGCCGACCAGGTTTCTGGAATTTAAGACAAAAAGGTAAAAGGACTGTGTTTTAGACATTAAAACGACAAAAATAACAAACCGAAGAATGTGAAGGTGAAACACAATAACTGTGTCTGTCGTTTTAGTTTGGATCCAAAGCTGTGCACCGCTACTTTGGTTCTCTCTTGCAGGCTTCTCAGTTTGGTTGGGCCTCGGCTTCAGTTTGTTTGTGCTTTTTACTCATTTTGTTTGATTTACTCTTGAGACTTTTGTGGTTTTTGTTATTGTCTGTTATCTTAAAAATAAACTTAAGTAATTAAGATTAACCAATTACCGATAAATTGATATAACAGAAATTTATAAAAATTTAAAAAATTTAATTAGTATTAATTTTTCATAAAATTATAATAAAATTTAAAAATTTTAAATATGATTAAAAAAAATTATCATTATTTGTTAGTTAAAAATTAAATTAAAAGATTAAAAAATTAAAAATTTATATGATTAAATTGATTGGGTTTTTTATAAACAGTAGAATCGCCAGCAGCCAGTTAACCGACCAAAAGCCCAAACTTTGCTTCAGTTTCTTTCTGGGGAAGGGAAGACAAATTCCCTGCGTCTCCTTAATCTCTCCAA